>JBAMCP010000943.1:0-31584 GCA_037075105.1 Lissocephala sabroskyi
TATTGACTATAAAGGGGGTGTGGGAAGGGGATTTTTTTTATGGAATGTCTTAGCCGGGGTCCCTGAATGGGAGGTCCAGAGGGTGAAACCTGTTGAGTCTTCTTATGGTTTGGCTGTTGTCCAGAAGGCTTATAGCCAGTGGGTTTGTGTGATTTGAAAGCCTGTCTGCGTGCTTGGAGCTGTACTTCCTCACTTCCTCCGCCACCCATGGGATCCTGAGCGTTTCGTGGAGTTCCACATTTGTGGTGAGGAAGTGCGCCCCAGCGATGATGCGGAGTGCTTTGTTTTGAAACCTTAAATTTAAATTAAAAATATTTTTGTACCAACAAAAATATTAGATTTACAGGAAGAAATATGAAAATTAAAATATAAAATAAGAAAAAAGGAGGACATAATTTCTAAAGGGTAGAATGAGTTCCATTTCTTTCGCATAATATAAATACAAATTTAGAATCGAACCGCAGACTTCAATGACTGTTAAGCGATATAAAGTTTTAAATGAGATTACAATTTTGCATTTAAATTTATATGGTTATGTTAAACATGACTCGGGATTATGTTTTCAAGAGATATATATAAATAAGCTAGTTGAAAAGACAAGAAAGTCTCATGAATAGAAATTGAAATGAATTAAAGTTTATTACAATTTTATGTCCTTCGAAAACTAAAGAGCTTCTATTTACTATATCATTATTTCTTGTATTATATATTTTAAAACTTATTTAGAATATTTGTAAGTTTTTCTTTATATAAAGGTGGTTTTCTGGAGTTTATATGAGGCAAATAAAATCATGCTATAGATATTTTTTATGTTGTAGTAAAACTTATCTGAATAGCTTTGTTATCACTATTTGGTAATTATTTTTATAAGTCTAATAACTTAAATAGACCGCAATATTATTATATTGATATACGACGTAATTTCGAAGTGGATAAATTTTTATGTACATTTTTTGCTAGCAGTTTGAATTTTGCTCACCCATAAAATAAAATTTCGGAATTATAAAATTAATACTGGTTATTATCGGCAATTATTTCTGCATTTTCCTTTGCGTTTTCGCTTTGTTGCCAAATCAATTTGTCATTTGGTTTGTTTTCCATTTTGCTTTGGCGAGCTTAAAATTTTATGCACTCGCAATGCTCGTAATTTCATTATAGCAGAAAACAAAACATTCAGAGTATCTTAACCAACGGCCACCCCACCCCACCCCCTCCCGCTTCTCGTATAAATAGCGATTATAAAACCATAAAAATACAAAAACACAATGCGAATGACATCAATAATGACATTGAATTTGCGCTTTCGCTTTGCATTGGTTTTATTTTTTATTTATTCTTTTTCTTTGTCTTTTTTACCAGGGCTGCAGCGTCATCTATATTTGATAGACAAATAATTTTAAAAGAATCCCAAATCAACTTAATTTTGGCATTTTTTATTTATTTATAAACCATATAAAAATATTTGTCTATATCTTTTAGAAATCGCAAATTAAGCTTAGCTTCAAGTTTTTTTAAAGTAAATAAAAATTGAAATTTTCTTTGCTTTAAATTTACAGCTCCTCTGATCCAATTGCGGGGCTTTTTATATATTTAAGAATATAAATCTAGATAGAAAGAATTATTTGGTAACACACCGCTCTCTGATCTGTGATCTGAATCAATTCTCCGGGACTGCTGTGCAGTGCAAGAAGAAATGTAAAAATTTTTGGAAATCGCAGTTCACCAAACTTAAGCTACCAATTTGATTAAATATTAATCTAAATCTCTTTATAGTACAGCTCCTCATATCTGTGATCCGGATCCGTGGCAGTTCCGGGGCTGCTGTGCAGCCCTGCTCTCTACCACTGGACTGCCGGTGGTCTGCTGGTGTGCTGGGTGTTGGTGTGTTGGTCGGTGGGCTTGTTGGCTTTATACGCTGGCTGTTGGGGGCTGCTACCGGTGGTTTATTTATTGTGTGTTTATACACAATTCAGTGAGTGACAATATAAATATAAAAGCCACGTTGGACGATGGGATGGGGATGGGGATGGGAGACGCGACGCACTTGTCGGTCTTCGTGGCATTTTACCTTTCCCTGGCGACTGGCTGGGCGGTGGCAGTGGAAACAAAATTGATATTACGTATACGCACCCGGGTGCACGGGCGGGCAGCCGATTTATCGATTGTGACGGTGACAAAACGTGAATGCCTGTGAAAATATTTCGCTCATGACGAAAGAGCCGAAAGATTTGAAATCGCCGTGTCAGGCTGAACTATTTGAATGAAATAAATGAAATTAAATTCACTGCGAACATCTTCAGCTGTTGACGTCCATTGGCAAGCGGAATGAAAACACAACAATACGAAAATAAATAAATAAATTAGCACACCCACACCCACCCGCGCCCCCGTCCAATTCGAATCCAAATCCATCGCCGCCTCATCGCTCGACGTCTCAGGCCCAACGACCGTCAACCAGGGCAAGATTGACGATAGCGACACGTTGATTAATTAATCTGATGCCCGGCTGACATTTGCGGAGGCCGCCGAGGCGCCTATCCGCGGGGCAGAGATTTTGCGAATATCCCCACCAAATCTTAAATATAAGTATTTTATTTTATATTTTCCTGGTCAACAGGAAATAAGCCACATGATGCGTTCTATAAAAAATAAAATCAAGAACAAAATAGATGAACGAAATACCGAAGACGCCTTTCGAACGCCTACGTTCGGGCTGCGGGTATTTCCAGCCGGAATTGTCATATCAAAATCTCATTCTATACGCGCTAATGCGTGTTATTCGGGTGCCGATGAGGCGGTTGTTCGTATGCTGAAATCAAATCCCATATAGCATGACATCAAACAGTTTAGCAGTTGGTGCTGTCTATTCGGGGACGTAGATTTTAATTTGGGTGACTTTTATAAATCGGGTACAATGTTTGAAAATTAAAATAGATATCAACGGAAATCGTGCGCAGTCAGCTAAAAAACTTCATTGGGCAATTTTCCATTTATCAAAATGCCTCCAAATCCCTAACCGATTTGAAATCCAAATCCGATTAAATTTAAATCAGTCCTTCTTTTTTCCAACCGAACAATGAGACCTCAACAGATTTAAAAGCCTTTCAAGAAGAAGGAAGTATTTCAGCTTCACAATATTCTTTTGGTATTATTGTATTCCCAATTGAAGTCTTGGGTTGTTCAATATCAACAGACCTTCCCGTCTGCCGTTCAAATTTCAACTAAAAAAATACTTCAATCTCAATCCAACTTTTTAGTTACCGAGAGACGGACCAGAGCATCGCCATTTACAATTTTAGCTATCAGATTACTTAGATTTTAATTGAACTCAACGGCTTCCGATTGACAGATAAGACTCTTATCATATCTTATCATACGAGGTATCCAGTATGATCACCATAAAAAGTTTCCCCAGTTCATAGATCTTTTTTACAAGATAATCGAGATCTGATCGCAGTCTGATTACAAGTTCCTATATTAATAAAAGTCCAAGCTGGAGAGCTGGAATTCCTTGCTGTGAAAATCGAACCACAAACAAGTCGCAGCTTCTCGTTTTAGTCGGTTTGCAGATCTCAATCTTCAGGTGTATTGATTTTGGGTGCTTTATTGGGAAGCCAACATTAATCCATTTTATGGTTGTTAATTGCCTTCGAGAGCTGAGCAAATTAACATGTCCATTTTGACTGAGTTTTTGGCGGCTCTTGACCTTTCGTTGTCGCCGGCCAATTAATTTTGATTTTCTTTGTTTATTTTTAGCAAATTAATTGCAGCAACCACAACAACAAGAACAACACAAATGACAACATTAACATCGGGTCCACGCCGGATCCCCGGCGCTGTCTATTTACTTTTATAGGCGTACATACAACTCTATTGATATGTGTGTGTTTATGGACAACGGGGCGTATTAAATTTACGACCCTCTATTAAAATGTTGCAGCAAAATGGCCGTTACTGGCCGTAGGCTGTGCACCATCGGTTACACCAGCAACAACAACACCAGCAGCAGCGAACCAAACTACAAACCAAAATGGCAAGCTCAAAATGCGAATTATAATAAACGTCATCTTTTCGACGGCAATAAATAATGGGCATAAATGTAATACGTATAACTTTTTGCATCCAAACTTTTTCTTCTCCCCCTTTGCGCAGATGTTGCTGCTGTCGATGTTGCTGCTGTTGTTGCTGATGCTGCCCCAAAAGTAGACGAAGAAAAACGAAAATAAAAAGCACCAAGACTCGTTGATAGCTGACCGAGAGGTGGAAAAATGCGAAAATGCTATGCACTAAATTATGAGAACAGTGGGGCAAAGCCTGAATTTTGGAATACAAAATTAAATACATCCATACTTATTCAAATAGATTTCTTTAGAAAGAATCATGAATTACATAAGATATTCTAAGTACATCTCACAGTTTTTAGATGTCCTAACTATTTAGTCCTTAGAATTAGAATAAGAATTCATATATTTATTCACCATACCATTTTAGTCCAGCTTTTTACACCAACAGTCCCTAAACATCATGCACACCCACATTCACTTTAGAACTGTTAAAAGTTGTCCATAAAATTAAATAATATAAGAAACACTTGAGACTCTATGAATATACGATCTTAAAACTGAAAAGGTATAGCTTCTTTTAAACAAAGATTGGATAACTGAGAAATTCGCACCAGACAAATGATCAGATATAGTTTATAAAATAAATCTTAACGACCATTTATAGGTAATTATAAATTATTCACAGAACCTGTAAGTAATTTAACATTTTCGCGTAAGGAGATATTTTTTTTCAAGTTTGTTCAGATAGCGCAATAATTTGTACCACTGTCCACACGTAGCCTCCAACGAGAGGTAACTCCCTTCCTTGTAGTCGTGGTGGTAGTTTTTTTCGTCATATGTAGAAAATCATATTGCGCTATGAATATGGATGATGTATTTGCCAGTTTTTATGTTTTTATGCTTAAACATGCAGCTCCATAGAGCGACGTCACTATAAACTTCACTTCCCCACACTCACACACACTCACACACGCACCTACATTGTAGCAGCCCGACGACGACGGAGGGCAAAGACAAAAAGCGTTACAGGTTTTCTAATGCCAACTCGGGAAATCGCTGCAGACTGCAACTGATCGATTGCAAATAGGTCTCGGGATCTAAACGCCCCTTTTCGAGGGTCTGCGGCTCTGGCGAGTGGCGCGATTGCTGGCGAGCGACTCCTACTGTCGCCGACGTGTTGGCGATCGTCAGGTCGATAATTGATTGCCACATAATTTATGTCATTTCATGTGCGTGCCGTTTGCGAAATATGAAATCCAGCGATGCACATCGAATCGAAGGCGGCACCGAGGACCCCGATGATCCGTTGATCGGGCTGCTCAGACGCCAACGACAGTAAAACTCGTTGCCGTTAATAGGTTTCGTTCTATTGTTATAATGCGTAGCTCCACCTCTTCCCATGAGTGGGCTCCAGTCCTGGCCACGGCTCATGCCGGGACCGGAGAGCAGGGCCAGGCCCGCCGAGCCCAAACTCCTCAGTATGTTTGTTATGTTAATGAACTCCAGGCTCCGCTGGCTTGCCACATACGAGCCACCAGCCAAATCTACGTGTCTGTGTGTGTGTGAGGGCAGCCAGCGAAACTTTCATCATTAAAGAAAATTATAGCCAAGTTGTTGTAATGCGGAGAGGACGGGACGGCCTGGCCGCATTTCGCGGGGCGGGCAGCAGTCACCACAGCGTTGACGACCACGACTGAGACGGCAACGGCAACGGCGACAGCGACGACATGAACGTGGACCGTTCCACACAAAGAGTGTTTATGGCCAGAAATCCGTCAACATATTAACACTAAATATTAAAACGTACGAGCGTGTTTATGCATAGCGCATTGGAGTGGCCAGCAGCGAGCGGCGAGAGGCGGTGGCAGGGCTCGCGGGCTGGCTGCTCTCGCGCTTGGGACCCGCGCAGAGGTTCGCTGGGCCCGGCTTGGTCAGAGTTCAGATGCGTGAATTTCGTTGCGGCTTGGATTTGCTCTCTGGGTTTCTCCTTTTGATAGCGCATTTTTGAATATTTTCCCAGCCACTTTTCTTGTTCGTTTAGTGGGGCGATTTGGGTTTTCTTCGAGGGGAAAATAACAAATTAAAACCGCACCAATTGAAACGCTTCTCGATGCTTACGACTGGAGCAGCCAAATTGCCCCTCAAGCGAAATGTCATTAATTTTACCAGATATTTATAAAATCATTAAATCGAAGAAGCTTACCAGCCGACAACTAGACGATGTTCAAGTTAAAAATCCGCCATAGTAGGCAGCTTAATGCCCTCCAATAAAAACCGCAGCTGGGGGAAAAAATTTCCAAATTGGACAGTTCGGTAGTTGTAACCTCTACATTATTAGTTAAATTCTTAATACTCGTAATATATTTAAAAAGTTGGGATCTTCGACGCTACCTTCGATCCATGGCGAATTTATTATTGTAATAGTTTTTGTGATAGAAATCGAATAAGGTTTATATGTGAATTTAATTGTTTATTTGAATAAATAAATATTATCTTAATAAAGCATTTGTTGTTCAAGACTCAAACGCCTTTTATTTCCAGAAGTGGTCTCTTTTTAAGTAAATCCAGAGTTCACTTTAAAGATTAGTAAAATTTGTTGGATTGGAAAATTAACCAATGAAATTCAGAATGATTTAAACTTTATATAATAAATTTTATAAATTCTATTCAATTAATTAATTTCAAACTGAGCCTTTCATTCGAATAGGCTCAAAAGTCCTTCTGTCTTCTCGGGCTACCAGTTTTGTATTTGTTAGTTTACTTTATTTTGTGGCATGAAAAATCATTCTTTATTTTAAGGTTCGTAGTTTTTTGTACGTTGTTCTTTTTTAAGAAACATTGCATAAAAACCATTACAATTTTTGTATTTTTTTTAATTTTGCAAAATACTCCATTTGTTAGTTAAAATTCTTTATAAGGTTTGGCGATTTTTCCTCATTGGACCTGCCTGGTCGAAATTCTTTTATTTAACCTTTGGGAAGCTATGGACCCGAAATTGAAGCGCCGCTGTGGTGACCCGAGCGCTGTGGATGTGGAGAAAGATGAAAATCAATTAATAACCACATCAATAATACCACATATTTAAGTTGTCTTTAGCTCTTCGAACGATCCACTTAAGCTTGGCACTGCCTACCCCCGGGTTCATTTTCTCATTTGTGTCCACCATCGCCAAGTACATCGATCACTTGACACCCGCCACCCGGACGAGGCAGACGCAACTGCAACCAAAATGACAACCGAAAAGATGAAGTCTCCCCCTGGAGAGGGAAGGAGGCAGGGTTGGGGGAGTGTTGGCTCTTTAAGTAGCAATGAAATTATTATTGAAAACATTGTTGTAGAGCCCTCGGAGCCCTTAGAATAGAAGAACGAGGGGAGCAGGCCAAGTCTCGTGTCTGGATGGACTGCATTTTATTTTGCTTCCGCTGTAGCGGCGATGAAAGATGCCGAAATACTTAAACGATTTTTAATAATTTTACGAGTTTTCCTCGAAGATGTACGCATAAAACACAACAAATGAAGAGCAAAGGCAGCGCTCTACGCCTTCAATGATTTACACTCGCCAGGGGTCGGGGATTCTCTGGGCATCGGCCGGGGCAGGAGCGCCGACTGCGCTGAGGACGCCAACGCCAACGTTGTTGATGGGGACGAGGCCACGGCTGTGGTTGCGTCGATGCCTCAAATGTTTTCATTTTGATCTCTTTACGCTGAATGAAGAGGTCCGCGCCCTCGTCCGAGTCCTCGTCCTCGCGTGGACACACACCACTTCGCCACTTGCATTCACAGTGGTCGAATCGCCGATCTCAAGGCGCCTTTTCTTTTCTTAGCTTTTTGGGGGGTACTGAGATATTTTGGCAATTTTATCAACTTAAATTATATTTCAAAATTTATTTCCATTATACAAGTACATTAAAAGATTGAAAAATCTCCTTAAGCCGTGATTGGTTATACTTCATTCAATAAATTAGGTATTTTGTGCGTTCTCATCTCAGTCAATTTAAGGCTCAAGTATTCGATTTGGATGATCCAATAATATAAAGAAAGGCTTAAACGAATAAGGGTATGGGAATTTTAGCTCTTTTATGTGGATTGTTGAATTTTCTTTTGCCCATAAGACTTGTATGCGATTAGGTAAAGAGTCAATCAATTGTTGAGGGCTTAAGTTCCTGATTGCTTTCAACAAAATTAGCAAGGGGTCTTTCAGCTATTCGATGATTTGAATTGCCAATTCCCATATACTTTGAAGGGGTTCCCTCACAAGTCTTCGAGTTAAGATCTAAATTTATTGTTGGTCAGCTCTTTTCAATTGGAAGAGAAAATGGACTGCGGCTAGCAGCTTAAGAACATCTAGCCGATTTACTAATCAACCACTTATGAAATATGGAAATTGTCTATCAGTTTCGTATCCTCCGTGGTGCTCCCTTTAATATTGAAAGAATTTGAGGCGTTGTGCCCACTGTAAAAGGCAGCTATTTCTTGGGCCCGGTTTGGTTCGTTTTGGGTTGTGATTTCCAGCGTTTAATACACTCACTTCAAATGATTTGCCCGTCGCAGCCCACACAGCTGCCAGGCTCCCAGCCCTCCCAGCTCCCCCTGTAATGATTTCCCTGAATCGCTTTATTATCTACGCGTGGGTCGGCTCGGTTGCCCGTAATTCCTGCGCCTGCCCTATCCACACGTGTGGGCAGATTTCCGATTTGTAGTAGCCGCGGCGAATCGCACAGCCCCCGGGCTTCAATAAATTTTATAGTCACACATGCCAATGGAGGGGGCCTAGATGGGCTCGGAGGTGGCTTGGTGGTCGGCACTGTCGGGGGCGGTGTTTTTCATATCAAAATCTTGTTTATTACTAATTGAATTTGTTGAAGTGAATTCAATTCGCTTGTTGGCCTCGCCGAGGTGTGAATTTAATTTCCGCGCCCCAGGCTTTCCCACGCTGCTTTTCGGTTTCAGGGCTACAAGTTGGTCGAATGTCCGATTGTCCGTCCCATTTTCTCCGATTGTCGATTCATTAGCACTCTCAGACTCGTTGGCTAAGGTAAACAGCGACGTTTGGGAAAATTTTCTAATTGGATTGACAGAGTGTCCGGCAGTCGCACTGCCCGTGTAATGGGCCTGGACTGGCCACCCTTCAATTAGTGGGCGAAAATTTTATGCCCACCGAAGCTGTGCAGATTCTCACAGTGGGCATTGCGGCGTCGGCGGCCGCGTCGCCCTCCCCGTCGGGTTCTTAATTAGCCGGCTCAATTAAAAGGTCGTAAAACGAATTCTCCGCATGCGGCCGGCGAAATTCATCAGGTGTCGGGGCTATAAAACACTTGAGCTTTGTATCTTCCAGCAAATTATAGAAATTAGCTCCAATCGCCCCGACCCTCCAGGGCCCTGCGGCCCGCAGATACATTTGTATCTGAAATTTTCCATATGTACCGCGGCTATGTATTGGGCCCGATAGCTGAATTCGTTTTGATTCGAAGCGCCAATAAACCCACCTGGCAATGAAACAGCCATCCGATTGGCTGCCCAAGACCGCACTGCCGCCAGATAGAGATACAGATACGCGGAGCGTGCGAGAGCGAGCGAATGGGCGAGAGCGTGCGCATAAAGATTCAATTGGAAATGTTGGAATCGAAACAAAATCCCCAGAGACGAGGGTGAGGATTACTCCGATACGCAGCCAGCTAGCAAATACGGCCACCGAGCAACGCCTTGCACCGAAAATTAATTGGAATCGACTTCCTGGGTGTGTCCTCTTATGTGGCTCTTCGAGGACTTATAATTTCGACGAGATACAAAATGGCAAATCGACTTTCTCTCCGCCAATCACAAAATTAGCCCCAGCAATATTAGAAAGATTCTGGCTAAACCAAACATGTTTATAATTTTCTTTTCAGGCGGAGAACCTCAGAAAATACATATATGTATTCAAGGTGCAAAATGTTTTCCTGTACAGCGAAACAGATAATACTTATAAAATAGTTTAAAATGTCCGGATTTTTTGATATTATTTAAAAAAATTCAGAAGGATCGCCTGAAGGGCTTAAAAAACTTGAATTGAGCCGCCCCACATTTTTCCAAAAATAACAAGGTGAAGTATTATAGATAAATGAGTTAATTAAAATTTTCAAGAACTTATAAATACTTATAGATATGTACAATTTAATTGATTCGAAATAAGGGACTTTCATTTAGTTCCATTTGCCTGTTGTGTAGTTTTTGAGTGGTTTATCTTCGCCATTTGCTGAATGAATTGAAAAATGCATATATTTTATTTATTTTTTATATAAGTTTTGTTACTATTTTGTACTTAATAAATCTATGAAGTCAGCAATGTTAATAAACAAATTGTGCAAAATCGCTGTAAGTTCGAATACTAAGTTAATATCAATCCAAAATATCTAAATTCGTTTATTTTCAATTCAATTGTTATTTCGCTTTTTTGACATTACAATGTTTTATGTAGGAATGATATCTTAAATGTTAAGAGTTTAAATTGTAATTATACCATTGCCGCTTAGATATCAATAGAGGGTGATGTAATTAAAAATTGCACAAATTCTTAATTCCTTTTTATGTGGAAATATGTATTATTAAATTTATAAGGCAACAAATATTAGAAAAATTATTCCATTTTATTTCGAGCTTTCAATCGAATTATACAATGGACACCTTAAGACTGCATATGCCTGAGCTCGGATTTGGTTGGATTAGCTACAAAAATAAGAGAATCTTTGAATTAAGACATTTGAAAGTTGGACGTGTCGTCTTATTACAATGAATCCTGAATTTTTGCCATAACTGCGATTAAAAGTAATATCTCTTATAAAGGAAACTACACGACGTTTGTCTGGCATTAGGAAATTCTTTTAGAGCTTAAACAATTCTCCCTTTATTCTTCCTAAGGAATCCACCGTACAATTTTATTCATTCTTAAGAACTGAGTTTTTATAAAGATAAGATAAACTAAACATTCCTAATAATCTTCAAATATAATTTAATAAGAGGATATGGAAAAGTTTCAAGCCTTCAACTAAAGAAATTATCTAGTCCCCGGAGCCCTAAGTAGATTTAATTTTATCTGCTTTTTTACCTGTTAAAATTTTCAAATCTTTTCTCTGAATCAAACAAATTTCAAAACATCAAATTATTGTGACTTTCGTGAGGACTCCTGCATACTTCCTCAATAGTACCGAAGCTTTCCATCCCACAAGGGTAACCCTCCGCAGATTACATCGTGATATAATTGAAGGTTCGTTGTAAAGATTTAGTGGAGGCGACGACTTGCCTGCTAATTGATATTGCCGCTTTGTGGGCCACGTTTGAATTGAAATTCTCTACGTGCCTGAAATATAATCAAAGCCATCACATGGCGGGTAAATCGGCCCACCCAAATCCGAAAGCAATCAACAAGGCTCCCCCGAACGGTCGATAATAAAGTGTGAATTACACCGGGGAAAGCCCAGGTCAGTTATGAGGAAGGCATCCAAACAAATCCCCTCACCGGAACATGGAACTTCCCTAGTTAAGCCTATTAAATGCTCTAAATGCTCTGGCTTTCGGGATTGTGTGGAGCGGCTCTCGAGTGTTTCTCCCTTTTTTCAGTCTGTTTGTTTGTTTGCCTTTTGTGTTTGTCTCTTTATTTGTAATAAATACAAGAGGGCGGGGGCAGTTGAGTTATTAATTTCACGGTAGCCGTCGCCAGACGAGCACTAACCCCGCTTCAATGCTCCCTTATCGGGTTACATAATTGTCCTGTTTTTATATGAAGGCCAACTTAGCACCCACCCCCAGAAGGGACGAGTGTAATTATCGCACACATTCAACGATTTGTATGGATTCCTTGGCAGGTGAAGAAGTCCCCTCCCCCACCCCTCACCCAGTTGCTCGTTTGGGGAGCTGTCTGGCTGTCGGGGGGACAGCTCGCAATCATCGATAAGGACAACCGACAAAGACACTTAAAAGTGCGCAAGTAATTCCTTTCCTGCTTCACCCACCTAAGCCGCCTAGCAGGGCTCCATTATTATGCCCTCTCCCGCCCACAGAACTTCGGGCATAGTAGACATTGAGAGAGGCGACAATCCAATCCTGCTTTCCTTACTTTCGTACTTCGGGAAGCTTTTAGAGCTCGAAAGTTAGAGTATTGTGAATTCGGGTGGCCGAATTGCCGGTGGAGCTTTCTTGCTTGTCGTGTAATTGAGTAATTTCCACTTGAATTTCCCCTTTCAAAGTCAACGCGTGTGTGTGGATTTCCAGCAGATTGTGTGTTCCAAGGACTCGCTGACCAACCCACCCACCCACCGGCCGGCCGTCTTGGTCGGGTTTCTTTCTGTGGTCGGATTAGGGTGCGGAATTTGCGGTGGCATTACACATCGAATAGTTTGGGTGTCAACATGCTAACAAGTAGCAAGTAACCAGCTAAAATCAAACGGTAGTTCGTTGCCTGCCACAACCGTCATTGGGCGTGGGCCGGCCGGCAACGTGACGCATGTGAATTCGACTTTCAATTTGAATTTGTGGCCATGATGCGGCCCTTTTGGCTGCCAGGCAAATACGGGAACAAAAACCAACTGACAAATAACCGGAGGCTGGGTGTCCACAAATGATGCGGCATCTCTCGGCCCGCATCCGGAGGGGGCAGGAGGCGAGGTACGTGCCGGGCACCGAGCATGTACCTTGATAGAATTTCAATTCGACTGCCACAAGGCAGCGAGAGCAATAAAAAATCTATTAAATTTCCAGCTAATCACAAAAGCAATTAATCATTTGACACTATTTAGCCGCTTTGTGGGCCATTGTCTGCCTCTTATTAAATGGAGTGGAGTGAGGAGCAAGCCAACCCATTCGGCTTTGTTATGCTGATCCCCCATTGTACTCCACATCGACTCGGAGACTCTGAGACGAGAGTACAACACGTAATTAAGATTCTTTTGGTATGTTAAAACTGCGGTCATCACCCACAAAGATCACACGGTCGCTCGGCGGCGGAGACAGCTTCGTCCGAAATCACAATACCCAAATACAATCCATATAAATATAAATAAAGATACTGTATCCCGAGCTGAGGAGTCGTGGGCATCTGTGGGCGACATTGAATTATCACATGCGAGGCGAAACCTCGGTGATGCCCTGTCGCCGATACCTCGACTCCAGCGACACTAACAAAGTACATAATAATAATGCGGCATTCATTGTCATCGCCAAGGGGGCCGAGGGATCGGGGGAGGTCGGCTCGGCTTATTGTCATGCAGCGACAAGATATTTACACAATTACCCGCCCCGCACCTCGGCCGTTATTATTGTGGGTATGGGGCGGGAGATTCTCACCTCACATACCTGGAGATTTGGTGTCTCGAATCTACGTACAAAGCCAATTTATCATCACTCCCCTCGGGGGCTGGCTGGCTGGGGGGCTGAACTGTAAAAAGCCCGGCTTTTTGTTGGGCGGCCGGGGCTGAATGGCGGCCAATATATTTTCGTAAATAAAATAAGAGAACCTCCAAGTGTTCGTATTATAACCACAAAATAAATAACAAATATAACAAACCGCGACGACGGCTCTTGGCCGGGCCTAGACCGCCGCCCCTCATCGATCGCCGCGGCGGTGTACGCACAATAAAAACCTTTTGTGCTCTTCACCGCCGAGGGCCCTCTCCGGGCCGGCGTGTGGGATACTTTTGATGCCACGCCCCTTCCCTCTCAGCCCTGCTTGTTGCTGGTTGTCAACTGCAGCAAAGTGCCTAATTATGTGAGGCCGGCCAGGCAATTTGAGGGCCCGCCGCGGACCCCCTTCGGGTGTGTTTGGCTTCGGATCGCACCGGTTACTGCAGGCAAACAATCGGGGTTTTGTAGTTATTAAAAAGTAGTGTGAAATCGATTACGTACATTAAAGAAACCTGCGGACAATGGTCGGCTCTTTGAGGACGGATCGGCTCGAAATGCTGACCGGATATGGGCGAGTCAATATGGAGACATGTTAATTCCTGTTAATCGAATGAGTCGCTGGACGTTTCTTTGGTTTTGAAGTTCTACGATTGTTTTACTTTGCCAAACACCAAAGAGTTCGGCCGGATATTTCGTGGCCCGATTCCAAACTAGTTAACAAAATTTAAAGTACCCACAATTGGCCCAATTTCAAAAAGCGAGGAAAGTTTCGTGGGAAATCTTCACATATTAGTTATAATATTAATATTGGATGTTTGTAACGGTAAATCTCGATATTACAAAGGAATATGTTCCCCATGGGATAAGGTAGCTTTTAAATATACAAATCATTTTCGAGATAATTTTTATAGAGTTGAAGTTAAAGTTGAAGAAGTTTTCTTTATTGGTAATTCACACTAACAAAATACTTTGTTAATTTTAAGCTGTCTTTAATTATTAAATAATTATACCTTTAAAAATAATAAAAAAGTTTTCAATATAAAATATAATTACATTTATATGGTCACCGAAGTTAAGTTTCCAAATAAATGATTTATTTTACTTCGCGTTTAAAATGCGCGCGCAGTGGGCCTCACAGTCTAAAGCTGGCTGCAACGTTACTTGTAGGTCAGTGTAAAATGTTAGTTAACAGTTGAGACTTAACGTGGGACCTGGAATTTTTAGCGATTTTATTGCGGATTCTCTTCAGCTTAAACCAAAACTCTAAAAGAGTCTGAGGGCAGGAGGATTTAAAAAGAAAATATACATATTTTTAAAGCATATCGAGTTTCAAAGCATTCCCGATTAATTCAACTAATTCATAAGCTGTTAAGTAACGGCCGCCTGCCTGTTAACCCACTGTTAATTGGTTGCATCGAACATTTGGATCAACTGGCTCCCAGCGGCTGTGCGTGAATCGAACTTACCGCTTAAATTACTACATTTAAATTAAGAAGAAGGTACAAAAACAGAATTAATTTTTAAGGTTTACACACTTTTCTAACACTTAAGTCTATTTTATTTTGCAAGAGATTTCGATGAGTCACAATCAATCCCCACATAGAGACTGCAAAAGATAGCAGAATTAAACCTTTAACTCAGCAAAATATAACAATTAAATCGTCCATCACCCACATTTAAGTTTTTAATGAAACGCATGCCAGCGGCAGAGTTTTTCGAACCTTAAACTTTTACTGGGCTCTGCGTTTGGGTTGACAACAAACTGAATTTCAAGTTCAGGGAGAGAAAACTTTCTGCGCCACATGTGCCGCACAGTTGGGTAAAGACATCTTATCTTTAATTTAAATGCAATTAAGCTTAATTGGATTCCCATCTGAGGAACTGCATATAATTAAAATAGAAAATTAAGTATCTCTCAATAAAATAAACCAAGCAAACCTGACCTGTTCCGCTTCTTGGCTTGTGGCGTGAATTTTTATCCTATCCACAATCAAGGATACTGGGATTTCTTTAAACTAATCAACATATTTAAAATCAGATGAGTTTGTAGATTTGGCGCGTCGACTGCGTAATCATTTTTTTTCAGTGCTCAAAAGTATGCAATGGAAATTTATGCTCCGACTGCTCTCGGTGTGGCGCCGACCGAACTCAGATTTGAAGCTGCTCTTTCGCCATGTTCAAGTTCAAAGTCAAAGCACACCTATTTATAGGACGATAAGGGGTATGGAGTCACCCCCAGTTCATAAATTCACACGCTCCTTGCCCCGCGCGATTCGCGTGTCGATGATAAAAAATGGCAACTTTTATTCGAACCCTAAAATGGAACAACAAACCCGACAGCGTGCGCCGCATGTCAAAGATATACAACGGCAGAACATAAATACCTACATATGTTTATTCCAGTCATCAGGGTTCCACGATAAAGAATCTATATAAACCAACGCAGTCGCTGCCCACACCGCCATTCTAACCACGGGGGCAGCCAGGCCACACACGCACCGCCGAAATTCACAGCCGGTCGAGTTCAATTCAATTACGCGCCAGTTTTCCAATTAGAGCCTTCGGGTGGATCTGCGCAAAACAAACGCAAAATCGGGGGAAAACAAATCTAACAGGCAAAGCCAAACTTTGACGGGGCACGTCCACAATAAATTATAGTTTTTTGTGTTTGCTGTTTTTTTTCGCCGCTCGCCGTAGCCGGCAGTGGGCCGAGGGCTGTCCGTCCACTCACTCACCTCTCGGACATTCGCATGTGACCACGGCAGTCGTTCAATGTGAGCAAAAGCCATCGACGCAGCGGCGAATCGCGCACTCCGTCGGCAAACCGCCTCGCATTGAGTTCAGTTCGAAGTTACGCGGCGGCGTTAAATACAAAATAACACACAAAAATTACGTTGTGCGTGTGTGAGAGAGAAACCCGAATTCGTGCATAGCAAGTGGGCGAAACACTTGTAAAAATAACCCAAATAACGCGGAAAATAATGACGGTTGAGCGGCAAGATCAGCAGCCACAAGACATTGAAGTTTCAAGCCTCCAGCACCAGCGACCAGCACCTGAACACCTTGGCCGATCCCACAAGCCCGCGGAGGGGTCCAGCGAAGAGCAACCCAAGAAGATGACCCTGAAAAGGTAGAGAGCCAGGCCAGTTAGTTCTTTGAATTCGCAAAGTTTTTGTTGAGGGAACCTTAATTAGCCATCACATTCAAATGACCCCCTCAAATGGATGGACGGCTCACGTGGCGTATGCGAAATTCGCTCTTGAATTATTTATTTTTACCCAGCCACAAAGAGACGGCAGCCGCTGAAAATGCCAGGCAAAAAGTAAAACAAAACAGAAAGAGAAACCAGTCGGTTCTGAACCAGGCCAAAAGCCAAAAACAAAATCCAAACCCCAAACAAACCTGACCAGCGCCAATATAAATAGATTCCCTTCCGCGACCTATCCCAAAAGTCGTATAAATAGTTTTTAAGTGCCCCCGCCCGCTGGCCCTGGCCCTGGCCCGCCATATCTGCCCATTAATTTGATATGTTTCGGGGGCAGTTTATATTAACCGTTAGCCGTACACCGTTAATCGATATGTTAAGGTTTGCCGATTCTTTGTTGTGACTTCAAACGGCTCACCGCGCGCGCTCTTTTATCTTTGGTCTGCGCCGGCCGCCAAGCGCCACACTCCGGGTCGCGTATACAGTGCGTGGGGTGGCTGGCCGGGCCGAGTGAAAAGTGACTATCAGTGCGATTACGCCAGCCCTCGATTGCCACAGACCCAGTGGAAACTTTGCCAGGTAAGTCGCACAACACTCGAGATCCCTGATTATTTGTGGCGAATAAACAGGCTTATCAAGGGTAAGTCTCTTCAACTTTATCAATGGGGCAATCGAAGCCCCTCCTCACCGAAAGGTTAGTCCAATTCAATTACCATTACCATTAATGCCCAACGAGATCGAGATCAACAGCCGGCGGCCAGCGAGTCACTCGCTGAATATCAAAAAAGCTCTCCACTCAAAAGCGATGTTATCGATAAGCAGCGCCGCGTGCTGGAGCTTCGGCGGTCGCGGCTGCCGCTGCTGCTGCTGGCGCTGCTTCTTGGCCGGCAGTGGTAGTCGGGCGATCCGCCTTCTGTCAATAGCAAACAAACGATCGGCCATAGCGCAGGTTAGTTGAGAAACTTCACGGTGACGGTGACGGTGACGGCGACTGCGACAGTATCGGTAACTGTGACTGCGACTGTGACTTTGATTGCGTGTGGACGCCAAGTGAGTGGATATTTGAGTTGTCTTATCTGTGGGTGGGCGTGAGTGTGAGTGTGTGTGCGAGTTACTAATTAATTAACAATCACTGTTTAAACTTTTTATTTAAAAAGTGTCACTCACTCGTAATTTTGGCGAGTTATAAAAAGCCCTCAAAGAGGCGGACTGGCTCACATTAACGCTTGAGTCTCAAATTCATTCGCGCCCGCTTCCTGTCGTCGCTCCGACTTTTTGGGTAAATTCTACAGTTTAAAGATTACAAATTTATCAGTGAAATTTCTCAGTAGCCTGTGTGTGTTGTGTGTGTGGTTGTTGAGTGCGTACGATTGAAATATTGCGGGCAGATTGTTGTAAATATTTACGATTCCCCAGCAGCGGCTTATCGGTAGCAGGTTCCCAATTAAAATCCACTGCCCGAGAATTTCTCTTCCTAGAATTATTAAATATCATAGTAAATTGCAAATCAGCACCTCAGCAGCCGTCGCAATTTACTTGCTGTAATTATGTGCATTATTTAGCGTTTGATTGCTGGAGAGACCTTTTGAAAATCCCAGCCCGCGCTTATATAACCGCCGAGCGGCTCTCATCTTGAGCTGACTTCAAATCGCCAACAAATGAACCTTGCAATCGCTTAACTCGCGATCGATCCGCGGAATGCAAATCGACCAAGCCAGTCCAAAAAATCATGCATATTTAACAGTCGAGCATTGTCTCAGCCAACGAGGAAATTGCAGGCCCTCCCCCTTATTCCTGGCGAGTTATTTTCAGATGACTTTCCCTCTCCCCGCGCCCCCTGCTCCAGCGGCCTCAACGTGTACTGGGGGACACGCGGCCTGCCACCGGCGCGACGCGTTGGTGTTTATTTTTAAAAAATATGCCAGTTTGGCGATTTGGAAATAAGTTTTTCTATATGCTTTATATGTGTGTGTTCAGCTGAGGCAAACTTGTGGTGGGGGGTTTGTTTTTTGCTTAAATGAATTCAAATGTTTCTAGGGCTTATCAGTGGATTCGGCTTGAGGCGACATTCGGGGTCAATTCGAAAGCAGCGGCGATTCGAGTCCGATTTTCAGAGCGTCCAAAATATTTAAATTTAAATTTTTCTTTATGGCTCTCGCGGTTGGGTATTTTTATCAACGTTTCAGTTGAAACGCGCGATTTTGCGGATTTGTTGATAAAAAACAAAGAAATCCCATTAAATTTTATACTTTTCACAATTTTATTTCTCTGCGCCTGCCAAAAAAAAGTCTCTGAAAATTTCGAGTGGGTGGGTGGTTGGCATTTTTATATGTCATGGAAATCCGTCTAGTAGCTGTTCTAAATTAATTTCTCTGCATTTCAAATTACCGTGTTATATAAAAAATCACATTACGGCCAGGCACATGCCATTGATTAAGTCTGCTCATAAAGCAAACCAATCTGGACGATCTGCCCCCAAAGACGGATCCGCAGACGGCCCGCCCGACCCGCTAATCTGTGCTAATCAATGGGACAAGCGACCCAACATCGTCCAGGTGACTTCATAACAAACGCTAATTGCTCCCCGGCAAGAGCCAAAATCGAGCCAGACTTTATTTAATGTGACATGTGCGGCGTCCGAACGAAACTCTTTCATCAAATTCGTCATCATATGATCAATTGCCGTACGCACTCGCGGTGACAAATTATTTCGCGTCTACTTATTTTGGCCAAGGTGCAAACTTATGAAATTGGAAGCCCAAACAGCCCCACAGTCCCTTGGTCAGGTGTCGCATTTGGCACGCGATCAGGCGCCCGCCGTCCACGAGTTCCAGGGGCCAATTAAAAACTTTGGTGAAATTGAAATCCTGATTGGACCACATACCTTTTAAATTTAGACTTCAGGCTTTGGAATCTTTAAGATTTTAAAAATATGTAAAGCATACACAAGTTAGAAAATTAAGGCTTAAGTTTCTCAAGCTGCCAAACTCATTGGGTGCTGATTGTTAACCGAACTTAAATTGTTTCTGAAATTCGAAATTCTTAAATATATTTGTATTATTATTTGTATTCCAAATATAGTCCTTCCTTTGGCCTTCCCTCACCCGTTCTCAATTTCACTTTACAACATGGTTTAAATTATAACAGGCCAATTCGAAATTGACTCTTTTAGCCGTGAAGGTTAGTCACAATTTTTGAATCTAATTGAGCCTGACTTTACCGCTCCCCCTCCCCTTTTAACAATCAAACACTTGCTTATTAAATCCACAAATAGCAACTTTGATTCACTCGATCAACACAAACAGCCACTCTAATGGAGCAGTCATCAAGATTTGCCGAATCATTTAGCATCTGAAGAGTATTTGGGTTTCCTGATCCGACCCGCAGAACAGCCTGGCCAATATATCAATCTGATTGCAACCAGCAAATGAAATTATAATGACCAATCGAGGCACACGCTTTCGGTTACAGGCTTTTAATTGACTATCTCGGCTAGATTAGTTTGCTAGTTAAATGCTCTTCGGCTGATTAGATTGCCGGGGGGCGATTGATGGCCAGGCAAACAAAATCAGTTGGAAAGGACTACAGCGACCTAGGACAACAGCGGCAGGTAACTTAGAAGTCGACAATTGTCGACGAGTTTAGTTCATTTATTGACCATCGACTGCATTGTATGCACTTCCCGTAGGGCTATAAAGTTTTAATGTCTATTCAGTTGCTCGGTTCCAGAGGCAAATTAATTTCGAATTCACCAGCAAAAAACGCTAGGAGGGACTTTCAATTTATTCTAATTAATGTGGGCAAGACAAACACGAACTTGGGCCTCTCCAAAGGCGCCACGTGCGGGCGGGCGGGCAGGCGGGCTGGCTGGCCAAGTGTCGGCCACATGACCGATTCTAAGCAGCCCGCCGCCAAGTGTGTGGGCCCGATGATATGCGGATACGTTTTATCAGAAAAGCACACAGTCGGGCCTGGCAAATGTTGGCCAATAGCGCCCGAAAATATTTGTTTATAGTGGGTAAGCCAAATAAAGCATCAGGCCCGCCGACAACCCACTGAGGTAGCCTTACAGGCCTTCCTACACCACCACCGGCGCGGCCTTGTTGCGCAATTAAACCGTCAACAGTTGCACTGATAAGATTCCCCCGATAAGCCTCCTAAAAATTGCGAACAGCCCGCCCACCCCTCATCCTCCTGCGGCCGGCCACTCGATTACCTTTCAATGTCAATGATCAAAGCGATGAGATGAGAAGACGACGAGCTGCCCGGCAGCTGCCTGTCCGCCTGATAATGAGCTCAATGGGTATTCAATTGGCCTGGTAACAGTTGCCCGACCCAGCCGCCGTATCACCTCCAACGCCGCCTCAATAAACAATAAGCAGCCGCCCTGAACCGCCACCAACACACGAAATTACCTTATCATTTGAGACTTTGGTAAGGCGGTAAACAGCAGCAAAGTCTGACGCTTGCCCGAGGGGTCGACCCTGGAGCTGGTGGTTCTTTTGTATGTCAAGTGGTTGAGACACATGTCAGTGACGCCTCATGGGTGAGCCGATGGAATTCGTCAGCAGTTCTATTTTCTGAACTTATCAGTCAAAACTGCCCGCCGCCTTTCAATTAGACGTTCTTAATTATCGTTCGATTCTGAAAAGCCCCTGGCGATTTGGCGGCGGTGGGTTCTCATTTTGTGGACTCCGTTCTCATATCTCTGGGGGAATGATTTATTTCTTTGTGGGCTGGAGATTATGTGCTATCGTTCGCTGGACATTAAGATTAGCCATCGAATTGCTCATTATGGCGGCTTTAACCGATTACTCGAAGAGATTTTCCTTAGAGATTCCAGCCACTTGAACTGCAAATCTAAGGCGATAATTTTTGCCAAAAATAAACCCGTCTAGATCTTTTGCCTGCAGTTCGTGCTCATAAGAATAATTAATTCTTCAGGCGTTGAATTCTTAATAGATTCTGCACATAAGATGCCGCGCGTTGTCTTGATCTACGAAAAATTAG
Source organism: Lissocephala sabroskyi (assembly GCA_037075105.1). Classification (NCBI taxonomy): domain Eukaryota; kingdom Metazoa; phylum Arthropoda; class Insecta; order Diptera; family Drosophilidae; genus Lissocephala; species Lissocephala sabroskyi. Next base: position 21,655 of record JBAMCP010000943.1, read on the forward strand.
CAGGGCCTGCGGGTGTCACGAATTAATCGATTACTGGCGCACGACCTGTGATCTTCAGTCTTGGGCAGTGCAAGGTGTGACTTTGTCTATAAGGCGGCCGTTGTGAATCGATTGGCCAAACATTTGCTCTGGGTATTTGTCTATGGCTCTTGCTTTTTATTGGCCATAAGCAAACACCAACAGGGGCCCTAAGTGATGCGAATGGCCGTGCTAATCGGTTGTAACAATGCTGGGTGAGGTTGGGAAGTTAAGGAATTCATTAGGTTCCTGAAGAAATATTAATTTCTAAAAATCCCATTCAAATGAGCCACACATGCCGGCTATAATTGTTTACGATTAGGAATCCAAATCAAAAGGTTATCAAGTCAATTCGGAGCACATAGCAGCCGCCTGAAAACACAGATTCCGCCTTATATACACAATAATGGAAACGCCACTCACTTCATTCACAAGTTTGCTGAACTCCTGATCAATTGATGGGCCTATGCATTGAGACATTTACGGCAAATTGCCCACAATTATAACCGATGGATTCCCGTCCAAGCTGCTCTCGCAAATTGCGTTCATGGACAGGCAGGCGACGCAGGCTAGCGCCTCGCCCGATGATTGCCGTGATTTGTTTACCACATTGCGTACACCACAATACGCAATTTCAATTTGCAACAGCAGGGCAATTGTCAATGCAATTGATAGCCCAGTAATTGATAGTCAACTCTGCGCGAATGCCCAGAACGTCACGCATCTGCGCACGCAACTCTGGTCTTGAGGAAATCCAAGCTGATAGCCGTGAGCAGGGGTATTCATTTGGATCTGTTGCGATTCATTTCAAAGGCCACAAGCAACTGGCCAGACTGCTTGTTGCGCTCCGGAAAATACAAAAGGCTTTGTGAAGTCAGGCGGTTTGAGACGGGCAATAAATTCTGGACACTTGACGGCTTTATGCTCGATCTGTTGGGTCGTGAGTTGCTTTTCGCCTGGGGATTTCATTCTTACAAAGGCAAAGCGGTTCTCTCACTTTGGCTAAAGTAAGCCCTGGATTTTCGTATAATATATATTCCCAATTTAGATATAAATATTTGCCTATGGCTGCCCAGCGCTCAGATGGGCATTGACAGTTGCGCAGTTTAGTAAATTTTCCTGTTTCATTTCGGTGTCTGAAAGCGACGAAGGTGCAGAACACCAACATGAGTCGGGAGTGTGTGGAACGGTAATTAGATTCTCTATTAATCATTCACCAAAAAGCCAAAAATCACCCCGACTAACCCGCCTGATAGTGCGAAGAACTCAACAGATAACAAATCAGACTTCTTCACCCTTTCGACCTTCACTGTGTTGAAGTTTCGGGAATATTTTAATTCCCATTTAGAGTATATTCCCGCGAAGAGAAAGAAAGTGTAGCCTGCTATCGGTGGATTTAATGGTTGGATGTGTAAGTGACTGGGAGGAGGTCACCGTTAATTGAACGGCTTTTTAACGGCAATTCGATAATACTCGGAAATGATTGATGAGCGCTACTTAAAGCATTTATAGGGAAATAACGCCAAATAGTTGTCAATATTTCTAGGTGTGTTTGTGTGTGTGCGTGTGAGTGTGCGTGAACCCTCTCACTTGGCAGTTCAGTTTGTTCATTTGACATTACAACTCTGGCCGACTTTCAGTTGCCTAAAGTTCCTCAAAATGCGCGCTTCAACTTTGGATAAAATCTGCTGCTTCCTCGGCGAGCTGCTCGGCACCGGAATCCTTGTCTTCCTCGGCTGCATGGGCTGCGTCAAATCGGATCTTTTCCCCAACTCCCACCTGCAAATCGTCCTGAACTTCGGCTTTGCCGTCCTCATTGCCATCCAATGCTTCGGCTGTGTCTCGGGTGCCCATCTCAATCCTGCGGTCACCGTGGCCGCCTACGTTTACAACATGGTATCCCTGCCCATGGCCTTCATTTATTTCGTTGGCCAAATGTTGGGGGCTTTCATCGGCTATGGTCTGCTGAAGGTCCTTCTGCCCGCCGACGTTGTCTCGGCTGGCGCCGGTCTGTGTGTCACTCTGCCCCACAGCGCCGTCACCGGTCCCCAGGCTTTCGGTATCGAGTTCATTATCACGGCCATTCTGGTGCTTGTGTGCTGCGGAGTCTGGGACCCGCGCAACTCCAAGTTCCATGACTCGGTGGCCATTCGTTTCGGCCTGGCCATTGCCTGCCTGGCCTGCGCTGCGGTAAGTCTAGTGAATTGTCTTCTCCTCAACAAGTCTATAACTTGAAGAGTATTTGTCTTGCAGGGTCCCTTCACCGGTGCCAGCATGAACCCGGCCAGGTCCTTTGCCCCAGCCTTGTGGCATGGAAACTTTGATAGCCACTGGGTCTACTGGTTTGGACCCTTGTCCGCTGCCGTCGTCACTGCCATTGCCTACAAGGCCGTGTTCAGGAGGGAGGTCGTTGAGGCGGAGACCAACGAGAAGGCCCGCCACTTGGAGGATGTGCAGCTCTCGTAAATGAAAGCAGCCGCGTGCCAAAGACACTGGAGACGTCTACTCACCAAATTTAGCCTTAAGCTGAAAAATCATTGCCATCGAATCCTTTATATTATCTACGCTACACAAATATAATCAATTCGAAAAGCCTTGGCCACAAGCCCCACAGAGTTTTTTAACCCTCCACCAGCACATCTCTTTCGATCCTCATCTTGAACTTCGGCCAAAAGCCATTCAGAATTTGGGATCCTAACTGATCTATTTATGATCTTCCGACATGAAAAGAAAGTCAGTCTGGAAATATTCTCCTCTCCTTAGACTGTTCTGCTAAGGTTGAGGTTTTCTTGAGCCTCACTTTCTCTTTCAAAATAAATTAACAAATAATTGTACCCCTTACCTAAAGTCACATAAAAGTGCAATGGGAGAGCTTGTAACTTGGAGGAAGAGTCGGTCCGAACCAACTCGCCTGTTACTTTTGTAATTTTGTATATTTTATTTGTCGTACTTTTTGATAGCTTAATTTTAATTTAAGTAACACGTTTTTTAAGCCAACGCCCCTTAATAGAATTTTCTTCAATATTTACGAACGTTTTTGGTATTTGTCCATATTTCCCATACTACTTGGGCGGTATTTTAAGATTCAGGAAAGAAGCGTGATCCTGAGATCCTTCAATTATTATAGAAATAGAGAAGCCCAACAAATGTTTAAAGATTTTCCTTGCTCTTTAAAGCTCTTGGCTTCTAATGTTCTCAATACAGTACATATCAATAATCAAAGTAAGCTATCCAAATAAAAGAGCTAAAAGATTTTTAGAGAGAATCTGAACAAGTTGGCCGGAAATATAGTTTCACCAGTTTTAATTGAAGTCCCTGGGAATTAAAATAAAGTATAAGATATGTTTGTGCAAGTTGCGGCAGAAGGTGATCCAGCCGGTGACGCCAATAAGTGAGTTCCGCGGCTTAAAAGAAATCAATTGAAATACAAATTTTTAAATACGCAGACTGTCGGTGGCCGAAGTGATCGTGAAGTTCGTGGCCGAGTTTTTGGGAACCGCCCTGCTCATGTTGTTCGGCTGCATGGGCTGCGTGGGGTCCTCGTACTTGGTTCTGTGCATAAACTTCGGCCTGGTCATATTTTTCGTGGTCATGATCATTGGGCCCGTCTCTGGCGGACACATCAACCCCGCCGTGACTCTGGGCGCCTTAATCTATGGCTCCATAAACTGGAAACTAGTGTTGGTGTACATTCCGGCCCAGTTCCTGGGCGCCTTTGCTGGCTATGGAATTCTCTTTGGCCTGATGCCTCGGGAGGCCCAAGTGACTCGGGGCCTGTGTGTGACGAAGCCCGTGGGCATCCACGTGGCCCAGGGAATTTTCATTGAACTGTTTATAACTTTTATTCTCGGACTAGTGTGCTGTTCTCTTTGGGATCCGCGCAATGCCGACAAGCAGGACTCGGCGCCCTTGCGGCTGGGATTTGCATTCGTCTCCTTGTGCCTGTCGGCCGTAGGTCCTTGACATTCCCTCCAGCTAACGGTGTTTTTAATGTAATCTTTCTTCAAGGGTACTTTTACCGGGGCCAGCATGAACCCTGCAAGATCCCTTGCTCCAGCTGCGCTCTCGAATATGTGGGAGGATCATTATGTCTACTGGGTGGGTCCTTTTTGCGGTACCGCCCTGGCCTCGCTTCTATACCGCTTCGTTTTCAATGAAAAGGGCGGCGGCAAAGCTGAGTAGAAGACGAAGTTCCCCTTATTCTACGTACTGCAAGACTTATTTGTGATAATATAAAACTTCACTTAATAAAATAACGAACTGTTTTTAAAATAAATCTATTATAAAGCAGTTGTATAGCAGAGGAATACAAATTTGATTAAAGCTTGCTTAAGAAAATTTATTCTGAGCCTATTGACAAAGCTTAGCAATTCCCTTCATAAGGGGAGAGTAGATTTTAGCATAGAAATCAGTAGGCAATCAATAGGTTAAATCACAAATTAGGTCCGTGCGAAGCGAAATTCAGACTGGGTGTAGGTAAACTGCAGATAGTCGGAAGGGGATGACAAGGACACCAGCATGAATATCATTTGTTTCAAAACGAATAGACATACGAATAAATGGGGGGAATCGGAGTCGAAAGTGATATCGGAGGATATTACAAAGAGGTCAAAGAGGACCGGCAAAATGGAACACAGACGAACAATAGTGCAACCGGGTAGTGAATAGTGAGTGGAAATGGAGTCAAAAGTGGAATCGGTGGATATTGCAGACAAACTGTGGCAAACCGGCCAATCAGATAGACGCAAAACTCGCTTTTATTGCTTGCAATGCAAAAATCCCATTTCTCAACAACATTCAAAAGTTATATCTGTTTTAATTTTTTTAATAACTACATTAAAGTAAAAAGAAAAAGATTATGTAACTGTTCAAGTGTAAATTTAAAGGAATGCAAGTCTAATTATTCATACCAATTCATGTAAGCATATAGGGGTCTGGCCAGGCACCATGTGCGTAGTAAGGGTAAAAAATATGTGCCTGTGCGAGGGTTAAAGCCTTGTAGGCTGGTGACTGAGCAGACTTTTGAGCAGTTGGCGGGTTGAGTGGCGTAAACGTCAAAAAAGCAAACAGGACAGATCAACGATCCATTGTAATTTGTTGTCGCCTGTTCGCTGCAGTGGAGCACTTTCTTTTTATTCTCCTAAGCCAAATCAAATCTCATAATAATGAACTTGCGATGTTCCACTTTCGCTGCTGGCAGACAAACGACCACAAGAATCGCCAATTGCAGTTACATGAGCCAATACGTAGGAAACTATTAAGTACTTCGCCGCAAAGTATGCCGTGGTTCTTGGAAGGAAGGGACCAGGGTAACCAAGTGCCCCACCGCCAATTAATCAACAGCAACTAAGTCTCCTTATCGATTGCAATACCAGGCGCTATTGAAACGTGGCGGGCGCCGCATACTTTGCCGATTAAGATCCCAAAGCCCAACACTTGAGATAAGATTAAGTCAGTGGGTGGGTGGGTTGGTGGGTTGGTCCACCGGAGGTCAAGCAAAACTCGGCCAAAACTAGGCGAGCAGCTAAAGTGCCGAGTACGCCCCGCCAACCAAGAAGGGCACCCGGCGTTGGCGCGCTTTATCAACGCCGATTATTACATGAGGGGGAAGCAGACTAAACGCACTTTGATTAATTGATTTATGAATGCGTGGTGATTGAAATCGAAGTCGAAGGCGTTCTATAAAACACTCAGACGGTGAGTAAACAAGCGCGTCAAGCGGGCACCCATGAGTCGTGGCCGGGCTCGGATGCGCACGGTGCCTGGTGCGGGTGCTTTCGCGGAATGCCCTTATCACGGCAGGGCGTTTATCCATGCTGATAATTTGCATTAAGGTTTTATAATTGATATTGATTGATAGAAGACAATTTTAAAGCGAAGACGGGCCAGAAGTAGAACTCGTGCCAAAATAGGCGCCCCTAGTTTCTGCCCACCTCAGTAGTCTTTTGGCGCACGATCCTCAAACATGTCGGGCAGTTGGCTAACGCGACCCACGCCGCCGGAGAAGTTCCGGGCCTTCTTTGGCGAACTGGCTGGAACGGCGGTCTTCGTGTTCGTGGCCTGTATGGCGTGCGTCACCACGCCCATTTTTATTAACACGCACTTCCAGAGTTCCCTCAACTTCGGCCTGGGCATTCTAATAGCCATCCAGGTGTTTGGTGGCATCTCTGGAGCCCATCTGAACCCCGCCATCACCCTGGCTGCCGCCCTTTACGGCGGTGTCTTGTCGCCCGTGATGGCGGTGGCCTATTTGGTGGCCCAGGTGGCAGGCGCGTTGATTGGCTATGGTCTTCTGGTGGCTGTGCTGCCTGGCAACGCCATCACGGGCCCGGATCAGCCAGCCGGCGTGTGCGTCACCACTCTGAACAGCGATATCAGTGTGTTGCAGGGTGTGTTTATCGAGTTTCTGATCACGTGTTGCCTGGTCATGGTGGCCTGCTCGGTGTGGGATCCGCGCAACCGGAAGGTCAAGGACTCCATACCCCTGCGCTTCGGCTTCACAGTGTCCAGCCTAATCATGGCTGCGGTAAGTGGAAGCTGGCGTTTTCCGTATGAGCAACTGCCCAAATCCGGTATTTCTACTCGCAGGGATTGTTCACCGGCGCCAGTATGAACCCCACCCGCTCGTTGGGCCCGGCTGTGTGGAATGATTCGTGGGAGAATCACTGGATCTACTGGGTGGGCCCCCTGGCCGCTGGGGCCATTACCTCGCTCGTCTACCGTTTCGCCTTCAAGGGCAGCGAAGTGCACGAACTGCGCAGCTCCCAGGCCAAAATCCGGGTGGTCGAGGAGGTGGCCGTCGTTACCTGAACGGGTCAACTTTACCAACTTGTCAACAATTCGAATCTTCAGTTCAATAAAATCAGAACGACAATTATATGTAGCATACATTTCAGCTTATCGTGGCAGGCACGACCTTGACACCGGCAAGGGCCCAGACGGGGTTGGCCCAGGGGCGGTGGGTGTGAAGTGTCAACAGTGACTTGGGTGATCCGAAAAACGTGAAATTCCACTCTCTGATTAGACGCAGCGTTTGATAATTGATATTAATAATTGATAATTGATAAAAGCCAACCAAACAGCAAGATTAAGGCGAATCGAAAGTGCCCGATACGCACTCACTCGTGTGGTTGCGATTTCGCCAGGGGCTCGGGTTCGGAGGGTAATGCCTTTAAAAGTGTGGGCTCTTGTGAATGGGGTAATCGCCAGACCGCCAATACCGAACCTTAATGCGCTGAATTGCCACCGATTCGGATCAGTTGCCGATTGTGGCTGAAGAGACAAACAACGCGAAATGCCCAACGAATCTGCGCGAAATCGAAGCCCCAACCGGTGCGCCCTGAGCCGTCTCCATTGACCAGCCCCGCTAATGAAAGTGTTTCTTGTGTGCTCTGTGGCTTTCTTTGCAGCTGCCAAGTGACCTGCTGCGGTCTGCCGCCCGGCCAGCTGGACAAGATGTGCGTCTTCTTTGGCGAACTGACGGCCACGGCCATGCTGATGTTCCTCGGTTGCATGGGCTGCGTCCAGGCGGTGTCCTTCCTCAACTCGCACTTCCAGTGCGCCCTCAACTTTGGCTTCGTTGTGCTCATCTGCATTCAGAGCTTTGGCTGCATTTCCGGGGCTCATTTGAACCCGGCCGTCACCCTGGCTGCCTACGTCTACAAGATGATTTCCCTGCCCATGGCCGTCGTCTATTTCGTGGCCCAAATGCTGGGCGCCTTCATTGGCTATGGCCTGCTGAAGGCTGTGCTGCCTGCTGATGTCATCACTGGGCCGGATACCCCCAACGGCGTCTGTGTGACAGCCGTCCACAGCGACCTGAGTCCGCTGCAAGGCGTTCTCATCGAGTTCCTCATTACCGTTGTGCTGATTTCCCTGTGCTGCGGGGTCTGGGATCCGCGCAATGTCAGGCAGCAGGACTCGGTGGCCATTCGCTTTGGTCTGGCAATTTCCTGCCTCTCCCTCACGGCGGTAAGCAGCCACCGTTTCCCCCAATCGCGTAATTTTCACTGGTCTTTCGCAGGGACAATTCACGGGGGCCAGCATGAATCCGGCCCGTTCTTTTGCGCCGGCCATTTGGAACAATTCGTGGTCGAATCACTGGATCTACTGGGTGGGCTCGATGTCGGCGGCCCTGGTCACCTCTGTGGTCTACAAGCACGTCTTCCGGCGGGAGTTGCCCACGAAGGAGGAGATGATCAACAGCCTGGATCACCCATGAGAAGAACCGGACAACGCATATTCTTAGGTTTAGGGGGACATGAAATTCAAGTAGATTTAAGTGAAAGTGAGTTGGAAACAGAAGTAAACATTTCTTCTATGCTTTTAAAACGCAGCGAACTTATGTCCTTGGCAGCGCCAATCGATGGTGATTTATGGCCTCGGCAGGCGGCCAAGCGAACGAAAGGGGCAACCTGCCAGGTGCTCTTGTGATGAATGCACGCCGGCAAATGACAAATGCAACTAAATCTTCGCTTCCCTGAGCCTTCAAAACGACGTGCCCGAGTTGCTCTCAAAGCTGGCCAAGCTAATCGGCCGATAGGCCGGCGTGTAAGCATTGTACCAGATGAGGGGGGTGACCACGGCGGCCACCAGTTGCCCGCATATTTGGGGCAGGGAGTCTTCAGGATTTCCTTTTATCAGGTTGGGTATGAGGTTCCTAATCGGGTTCATTGTGGCCCCCGTAAACGGCGCCTGCATAAAAGACCAATATAACGGTAGAAAGCAATTGCAAGAAAGCGAGGGCTACTCACGCCTGCCAGACTACAAGCTGCCACAAGGAGGCCCATTCGCAGGGTCACCGAGTCCAAGAACCGTCCATTCCGGATGTCCCAGAGCGCGCACCAGCCGAACATGAGGACCGCCGTCAGCACGCCTTCGATGCAGATTATCTGCCAGGTCTCCAGGCCACTTTTCGCCTCAGCAATGCAAAATCCTGGCTTGCCGCTATCGACCACATCCTTGGGCAGCACGCCCAGCAGCAGAAGGTAGCCGGCGGTGGCGCCCAACAACTGGCAGACCACATAGAGCAGCAGCATCTCCTTGCGGATGTAGCCAAGCACGCAGCAGGCTATCGAAATGCAGGGATTGCCGTGGGCTCCAGAGACGAATCCGAAGACGTGCATCACCACCACCACCGAGAAGCCGTGGTGGAGGCTTAGTGTGAGCGCGGAGTTGTCATTTTGTCCGTTGGCCGCGCATCCCAAGCAGGCCAAAACGACTATAAAGGCAGCGGAGCCGAACTCGCCAAAGCCGCGCATAAAAGTGCAGAAGTCAAAGTTCATCTCACCAGACAGTTAATTTTGCGGGTACCTCTAATATCTGTGATTCGAAGCGGGAGTAGGCGTAAGTAATATTTTGTGTCTGGTGTTGGATGTCGGTCATGTTAGAAATCTTTTTCGGTTTAGACATTATTTCAAATGAACTAGACTGCTGGCACACCTCGCATCCTTTATGGAATGGAAGGAAGGGGCAGATTTATGGTTACCCCTGCAATTCGAAGTCGCATTATAGTCGTTGCCATAAACTAAGCCATAATAAGTACAGTCGAGGCACAACCAGAAAGGAATTGCAATGGCGTTTTTAGTTCACGCGCGAAATTGCATTTACTGAGAAATAAAGCTCTTTAATTTCATTCAAATTCTCGACAGATTAAGTGATTTTATGATTACACAGAGAAGAAAACAGCAGCAGAAACTTTTACTTTTGTATACAAAATTAGAACGCCGCGGTTAAGACCCGAGGCACTTAAAATTAGTTTCAATAACCTAACATTTATCACGAAGGAAAGCGCGGTTGGCTGGTAATTAAACAGCAGACTTGAAGTAGCTTTTTCTAAGTTCAAACCAAATCCAATAGTGCTTGTGGAGTTTTTGAAAAGTGCGGGCTAACGACGGCTATTCGATAGGTAGG
>JBAMCP010000944.1:0-31543 GCA_037075105.1 Lissocephala sabroskyi
TCAATTTTTGTTCTAAATCGATGGCGTCTGCTGGGCAGGCACGGAATTCCTGGAATATTTCGGGGAACATTTCACGCGAAAGTCTGGGAAGCGGAGAAAATCCAGAGCAGAGGAATTTTCAAGTGGCAGATTTGAAATTGAGAGCGGAATCAGTTCTGCTTTTGAGGATAAGGAAAAGTCGTTTCGGTATTTATTTTGTTATCAGTTTGAATTATTTTTACAGCACAGATCATATAGAAAATATGGAACTATTATTTACAAGATTTATATTTCTTTCTTTAAAGAGTTTAAAGAGATTTCGAATTTCTTTTAACTTCTTTCTCTTGGCTTGGATTAATCACAATATTCATGATACATAATTCCCATCATATTTAAAATATTTCTTTGAGATAATTCGTAGTTAAAAATGTAATTAATGCAATTATTATTACAGCACAGATTATAGGGAAATTATGGAGAATATTTCACCTTTTATTTAACATATTAACAAGATTTCTATTTTTTTCATTAACTTCCAATGAGCTTAGAAAGATTTCAAAGTTCCCCTAACTTCTTTAATTTGCCTTGGAATTACTCACTATTAAATTTCCTTCAATAGAAAATCATAATTCATGATAATGCTCATTATATTTTATATATTTCTTTGAGATAATTCGTATTTTATAATATAATTAATATAATTATTATTATTACAGCACAAATCATAGGAAAGTTATAGAAAATATGGGGCTTTTTTTATTTACAAGATTTCTATATCTTTCTGTAACATCTACTGAGCTTAGAGAGATTTTAATATTCACCTAACTTCTTTAATATGTCTTGGAGTTACTCACGATATTCATGATAATTCCCATCATATTTTATATATATCTTTGAGATAATTCGTAGTTAAAAATGTATTTAATTTAATTATTTTTACAGCCAGATCATTAGGAATTTATGGAGAATATGGGCCCTTTTTTTATTTACAAGATTTCTATATCTTTCCTTAACTTTCAATGAGTTTTAGAGAGATTTCGAAGTTCCCCCATCTTCTTTCATTTGAGAGCTGCTCGCGGTTAAATTTCCTTTTATTGAGTATCATAAATACAGATAATTCCCATCATATTTTATATACATACTTCTTTAAGGAAATTTTGGTTTTGTTTTATTTACAAGATTTTTATATCTTCCTTTAACGTCTAACGACTTTAAAGAGATTTCAATTTTCCCTTATCTTTTTTTTTTAGTATCTCTATTATAATTCCTATTATATTATCAATATTTCTTTGAGCTATAAAATAATTCTAATCAAACAAAAGAATTTCCCTAAATCTTCTTTATTATTTTTCAAAATTATCTTGGGAATTAGGAAGAATCCTTAATATCTAAAAATCTCAAAAGATTTCCTCTTACCTCATGACTCAGAATAAACCTTAACTCTTTAGAGAGCTTGAACCGCCGCTCGCCTGAAGATCTTCGTAGAGTTTCCCGTTCCCTTGGCTGATGGGCACCCAATCACTGTAATTGAAAGGACCAACCACAGAAACCCATCCGCGGGGACCCTTTTGTGGGCTTTTTGTGTATTTGCTATTTTGCTTATTTAGGAAGGCAAAGGCGGATCGCCGCCACCTGAAGTTTAATAACGAAAAGCTCGTGGGGAGAAGGGCCCGGGGGGAGGGACCCCTGCAATTAGTACTAAATTAAAAAGGCGCAAATGGTGGGCGTGGCAGTGCCAAACGACAAAGGCGGCGGGGGTCGCAGCACAAAAAAAAAAAAGCCAACCAAAACTGCCAGCCAACTGCCCGAGGGGCATTGACGTTGTTATCCTTGGCACGTGGGCCTGGGACGTGGACTTGTCAACTGCACTACCGACAACAACAACAACAACAACAACAGTGACCCGGAGATGCCTCTGTCCGGCTGGGAAATTTATGCATTTTACAGGGTGCGGCGGCGGGCGGGTTAGTCTGCCAGCCGGTTGAGTGTTATTAAGTTGAGTTACTCCCGCTGTTGCTGTTGTTGTTGGTGGTCTCCACCGTCGCCTTGGGCAACATTTTGCACCTCACGTTTATTGTGACATTATGCTCTAAATAATGGACAACAACAGCAACAACAGCGGCACCAACAAGAGCAGCAACAGCAAACACCGAAAGTGCCAGCAACAACAAGCGAACACTTTTAAAAACAGCAAACAAAAAACCCACGAAAAAAGGTGAACAAAAAACAGATTCTATTCGAATTTTAAATGCTCTACAATAGAAAACATAAAGGGAGGAATTTATATGGGAAATTTAAGAGATCTGAAGGGAGTTTTTGGGCATGTGACTTTGTTTTTGATTGGGGCTTATTAATTTTTTATAGAACTACTGGGATTGGAGTAAGGGAAATTATTCCTTCTAGAAACAACATCCAACTATTTCTCTAGGGGATCTATAAATTGACTCTCTGCCTTACTCGTTTCCTTTATTATAGGAACGCCAAAAGCAAGAGATTGCCTTTATTATTTTATTTAACTCCCTCAAGGAATTGAAACTCTTAAGATTCTGAGATGATCTCATTATCATAGAGAAAAGTTGAGAGTCTTGAAAAAAATCTTAAACCTTTCCCTTCTCTAAATTTTTTCGATAGATCGTCTCTCTTTTGAGGACATCAGAAAGTCGAGTTTGTATTCAAATCTTCCCAGACTTGTGCTCTTCCCAAGAAAACATAGAAGAAGGGAATCCAACAGAAGGAATTTTTGGGTATGAGACTTTGATTTCGATGGGAATTATTAATTTTTTATAGAGCTACTGGAATTGTAGTAAGGGAAATAGAAACAACATCCAACTAATTCTCTAAGGAATCTTAAAATTTATTCCCTGTTTTAAGCTTTATCAAGGAAACGACATGAGCAAAATCCCTTAAGGAATTTAAACTCTTCAGACCCTGAGATGATCTCATTATCAGTTAGAGAAATTTAAAACCCTTGTTATCCCTAAATTAATTCGCTAGATCGCTTCTCTTTCGAGGGCATCAGAAAGTCGACTTTGTATCCCGAACTTCCCATCTTGGAGGACAGCAGCGTGGGCAGCTGTGGCTTGGGCGTGGCTGCTGTTGCCGCCTTCCTGTTTCCCCACCTTTTGGACCTTTTGGTACGCACACTTTGGGGTATCCTTTACATTATGTTTTGATTAAAAACTGAGCCCCATCTTGGCCAAAAAAAAAAGAGAATCAAATAGAAAGGCAAACAAAACGAAAAACACCGACGGCAAAAAAGGAGACAGAAGGAAAATGAGACGGCGGCCAACGAAAGTAAACAGAAAGCAACAAAAAACATGAACCGCAATTTTGTTGGCTCAGTTTTATGTTTTTTACCATCTCTTTATTTTCTTTTTTTTTTCTCGAGGTTTTTTGTTTGGTTTGGCCGAGCAGACAAAGTCGATTTGGTGGGAGGGGGCGGGTGAGGTCCTGAAACTGAGCTTCCTTTCCCGGGTAACTAAACAAAATTAACGCGTGGCCAACTAAAAGGTAATAAAATGAAACCAAATCTCCTTCAGCAAAGTTTTTCGCTCGAAAGAAAAAAAAATGCTAAAATTTCGATTAGTCCTTAAAGGCAGAAATTGAAGGTAACTTAAAAAACCCACCTGCCTGGGTTGTTGGTGATTCATTTTCCAGGATGATTCCCCGGAGAGGCAGTAAAAAGTGCTGGCTTTTTGGGAAGGACGAGACTGGCCTCGTCAGCCGCTGGCAGTTTGCCCAAAAAATCCGTAGACAGCAAATAAACAGAAAATGTCCTGAAAGCTTTTGTCTGCCAATTAGGCAATTTTCCACAAGTCCACGCTGCAACAGCAGAAGCGACTTTTCCAGGGATGGAAATTGTTTTTTTTTTCTCAAGCGTTGAGTCATTGAAAAGGAATTTAAGCCGCAGGGGAATTTTTTGGCTAAAATTATAAACAAAATTTAGGGGAATACTTAAAATTTCTCTAGGAAGATTGAGAGTCTTTAAAATTCTTTAAGAGTTTATTTTTTTATATAACTTTGTGTTCAATATTTCATTTTATTTTATAGAATATGAAGTCAGGGGGTTGGGGGTTTTTCATTAGGTTGTTGGCTGTGAGAAATTTACCGCATAATCACCAACCAGGCGCCCCCGCCACGTCCCACAGGATCTCTTCATTTACCCCCAACTCCGACCGACCTTCCTGCCCACTCGGCGTTTTCTCATTATTTCGGTAGACTCGGGAAGCGTTGGCGTTGTTGTTGTTGTGATTGAGTTTCTGGTTGTTGTTGCGGTTGTTGTTGCCTTTGGCTCTACCGATGTCGACGGCGGCGGCGGCTTGTAATCAAATAAATGACTGCGCCCAGGTGTGTGTGCCTGGCTGTGCCATTGCCTTTGAGTCACTCACATGACAAAGTTCCGCTGGCCTCCCCGCCCCCCAGGCACGCACATCCTGCCCGCCCCCTCATAGCTGAAAGTTTCCTCCGACAACGTGACGGAGTTTGAGTGTTGCTGCCTGTGTGGGTGTCGGTGTGTCCTTTGTGTTAACCATCAGCACCCTGACTCGGCCCTCCTTTCCCTGTCATTCGGCCATTATTGGCTTTGTCCCTTTTTTGTCTGGAGGGGGCGGCAAACTGACAGCCGAGGCTCCGTTGTGTCTCGTGCTTCCCTGGAGGCCCCAAAGTCCTGCCGCTTTTAATGATGCGCAATTTGTTGTTAATTTTGTGTTGTTCTTTTTTCTTTAACTATTTGCCAAGAATTGTCCATTAATGTAATTCCTGGGCGGCTTAGGCATTCGCGATGGTCCGAAAAAGCTATTAAAAAGTGATTATGAAGTCCTGGCGGCCGCGTAATCAAAACGACTTCATTTCCATTCGAATGGCTGCGCTCGTATGGACCGCAAAACGACGGCCCGCAGGACCCAGCTAAACGGCTGTAATGTGAGAAGTCCTGGCGGTTCCTGGCCGCCGTTTTGGGTTAAAAGGCAAAGTTGAAAACTGCAAGCAGCAGAAACCGCAAAGCAACTCACTTGCCACCCCCCTCGGGGCGACTGCCGCTGCCACGTGCACCTGCCACGTTGCCGCAATGTGCAGTTGGGGTCCATTTAGTGCCGCCAGGCGTGTCGCTTGGAATGTTTTCCGTTACTTTTACGTTTGTTTCTGTTGTTTTTATTACTTAAATGCAAAAAGCTTTCAGCGTTGGCCGCTTGCCTCGCTGGCCGGCATTGGGTTTCATCGTGGCCCCGGCCATCTGTCATATGCATTTCAATTTGAAAGCGGCCCAAAAACAGCTGTAGGCGTGGCCGAGGCAGGGCCATTGGCCGGTGTTCAAATGCGCAACAATTGACAACAAAAGCGGCCCAGGCTCCACGCTCCACTGACAATTAAGTGTCAAGTTTTTCACGAACCAAATGAGAGACGATGAACAAACCTCGATGTCGGCGGGCGGCGTTGTCCTGACGCAGCCAGCCAACATTTGTCAACCAAATCGCGCGCACAACGGGGCGTATGTGCAACTTCCGGTTGCCCCAGCCAGCCAACCAACTCTTGTCCTCTTTCGTCCTAACTCTCTGTCTATGTGCCTCGTCCCGGCAAGTGGATTATACCCGTCTGTTGTTGCTGTTCTCGTGTGTGTGCAATTCATTTGCCTGCTGCTGCAACAGCCGCCTGCCCCGCCCAGCCAGACAATTGTCAACAAAAGCGGCTTACAACACTTGAGGGCCGCCAGGCTGGCCGGTTTGTCTGCCGCCCCTCAGCCGAGTGTAGTTAAATTACAATTGTTCGCTTTGTTGCACATTTGTTGCTGTTGTTGTTGTTGCAGATTTCTGCCACCCAAACTCAAATAGTTTTTTTTTTTCATTTTTTATTCGCCCATTCTAATTCTATTTTTCTATTTTCTGTCTGTGTCTTTGTTGCTGAGGGGGGCGCTGGAGGCGTGGCCATAATTGTGTGCCCAGAATCTGCTGGGCGGCAACTCGGGGGCCGGGGGCCTTGTCATTGTTGTTTTGTGTGCGCTTTTTGTTGTCTGTCGTCGGTGGAGCTTAAAAAGCATAAAATGCTAATCACATTTCACTATATGCCGAGCCAAAGTCGCCGTGATTTTATACATCAACAAAGGCTCAGTAAAAGGGACTTGAGGACTGAGGACAGCCCAACTCAAAAGGCTAAGCGAAAGGAGTTTTTTTTAGGCCTCCAATACAAAGAACCCAAAAAATAAACAACTTCAGTAGCACTTTCTTTTCTTTTCCCAAATTAGAGATATTTTTATTCGAAATTCACTTCTCTCGGATTGCCAAGCTAAAGTCGCCGTGATTTTTTACATCAACAAAGGCTCTGTGAATGGGCCTTGGGTGGAAAGGAGTTTATTCAGGTCTTCAAAAATAAGTAAACCAAAAATTAACCAACTTCCAAAGCATTTTCTTTGCTTTCCCCACATTAAAGATATTTTTTTTTAATTCTATCCCCCCGGATTTCTCTAAATGTCGAGCTAAAGTCGCCGTGAGTTTAGGGAGGAAGGAGTTTTTTTTTAGCCAACTTCAGTAGCATTTTCTTTGCTTTCCCCACATTGGATATATTTTTATTCGAAATTCCCTTGCCATTTCTTAATTATGAAACTGGATTTTAATTTTTTAGCGGTCTCTTTGCCTGCAAGAAAACCTACCAAAATTTCTGATCAGCAGACTGTGAAATTCTCCGCAAAACTCTGAGTGCCACCCCCCGAAAAAAAAAACGGGTTAAATGGCGTCGACTTGTGCAACGGTTGCAAGTGGAGAAAGAAAAACTCCCAGCAGCCGCAGAAATTTAATAAGTTTTTATACAAAAGTTGGCGTGCTTCATTATGACTTTTGGGAACGGCGGCGGCGGTGGCGGCGGCAGGACGACGTCGACAGGACACGACGTTGGTGACGTGGAGCGGTTGCTCCTCCTCTTCTTGTTGTTGTTTTTGCTGGTTTTCTGTTTGAGCCACTTAGCTGATGGCGTGTGGAACTTTAAGTCAGCCAGTGGCACAACCAGCCCCCGCCACGCCTTGTTTCTCTCTGGCTCGTTAGCCCTTTTCGCAAGTGAAGTTGAAATATTTTTAATTTAACTGAACGCTGCGCCTTTTAATGCAAATGAAGTTGATTTCCCCGCTCCACTTACAGGAGACACTTGCATGTGGGATTTTATTTCGTTCTTGCGGTTTATTTATGCACAAATAAATTAATTTTAAATTCAAGGCAAATTTGCAAAAGAGACGGCCAGAATTCGTCATACCCGACAGCTTCCTCGGGGTGATAAAGTCACAGAGGCTTTAATAAAATTAGCCAAGCCATTTGTATAGAATCTGAGGGAATCTAAAGAGATCTCAAGAGTTTTTCATGTTATTGAAGGAATCAATGTTTAAATTCCTTAAAGAAATTTGCTTAAAATTAGCCAAGGCATTTGTATAGAATCTGAGGGAATCTGAGGGATTTTTAAAGTTATTGAAGGAATCAATATTTAAATTCCTTAAAGAAATTTGCATAAAATTAGCCAAGCCATTTGTATAGAATCTGAGGGAATCTGAAGATATCTAAATTATTTTTTAAGTTTTTATAGGAATTAATATATAAAATTTCCTAAACAAATTTGTATTATTTAAATTCTTTTTATTCTTACTTCTTTTTCTATATAATTATTTTCCCCAATTTAAATTCTCTTCTGGAATTTAAGCTCTTTTTTCTTCTTCTGCCAACGGGTTAATTATATGGCCGGATAAAGACACTCTGTTCAACCGAAAGGCCGTGAGACGGGGAGACGGAGATTGGGAGTTCCTGGCTGCCTCGCCATCTGCTTAATCCTTGTTAGTCCCTGGCACGTATAACATTTCGCAAATGGCTGAGCAGTCGGCGAAGCTTTCTGCCATTTTCCGCGTTTCTTTTTCGCGAATTTTATGCAAATGAAAATTATTTCATTCCTTCTGTGCGTTGGTCCCCACCGCATTTCGTTTGCTCTCCCTTCTCCCCAAATACCTGGAAATCGCATGAAGCTATCGAAAGTCACCACACGCACATATGCGGGTTTTTTCCTCCCTCTCTCCCTCCCGAGGTCAAAAGCCGGAGACGGCCGACTTCTGGGATGTCTTAAATGTTCGTTGCGTGACTCCACCGACTTTGACTTTCATTTCGCAATTTGGCTGCCGTTAGGCCTATCAACGATGCCACTTGCTACATGTCAGCATCGTCGTCTTCATCGTCCTGGTGGTCGTCCTGTTGGCAGGCTCATTGCCATCGTCATCACGAGAGTTAAGTAATACAAATGCCTTTGTGTTGTTTTTTTTTATTTCATGCCCTCTTGATGGGCATAATTTCGTTAAGGTCGCCCTCGCTCTGCATTTGCATGTACAAAGCGTTTATATAAATTTCTGTGTTTTTTTTGGTATTTCTTTTTAGGACTTTTCTTTGAGCAGATCAGGCCCGTCGAGGGCTTTATCAAATGGCGCATAATTTATCAGCCGGGTTTTATTTTATTGCGACAAAAAGGTAAATGTTATGATTTTTACGACTGCTCCCAAGGAAGCGTTGAGACTCTGCGCGTCTTCATCTAAATCCCTGAGAAGACCGCTTAAAGGTTTTGTGGCCCCAATTCATAAACTCAATGTGGCTTAATTACCTTGGGGGTGGCGGACAAATCCACTTTTGAACTTAATCCGAGTGTTAGTCTGGCGTTGGTCGCTTTATTGCTTCCGTTCACGGAAACCCAACGTAAGTGACGGGCAATTAAAAGCTAACTGGCTTACAAGAAGTCGATTTGTAAATGGGAACAAGTTCGGCTAGAGAAATAAATTCAGTCTTTAAGTTAAAGAAATCTTCCAGCCCCCAAAGACTCGACAAAGATCTCCGTCGGCCCCCAAAGACTCGCCAGCAGTCTGGGAATTGAATTTATGACAAAGAAACCTTTAAGAGCTTTCAGCCCGTCGTCTCCTTGAGGGGCGGCACTTGGCGGCCTTTTAGAAATTCCCCGTAGACCCCAACAAAAGCCGCTCAATAACCCGGCCCCTGAGAGGCCCCCAGCCAAGTTCAAGGCAGCGCCTCCCGCACGAAACAATCGTTGGTTTTTTGTGTACTTCGGTTTTTTAGGACCGCCCCCACAAAACAAACTGCGTCATTAGGCAGCGAAACTGTACCCCCAAAAATGCCCCAAGGCAAGGAAAAGTGGGTCGTTTGGGAGGTTCAGGGGCTTGTGTAATTCTCGTATTGATTTAATAATGTTTTCTTGGCGGAGGCGAGGGGAGTTTGGCATTTTCAGGACTAGACGGATTCACCTGCAATTCTGTAATTTTCCTGTTCCGCTCGTCTCATCAATAAGAAATCAAATATCGATTAAGTGAGGCCACAGTTTGCCGCTGGTGTGGGCTTTTAATTTTAATGAATTTAATTGATTGAAAGCATTCATTGAGAGTCGCCTTAATGACCGAATTCCTTGAAGTCATCGATACCGCGCGCCAGTCGGATTCACTCATCAAAATTCTCACTCAATTCCCCTTTTTTTTCCTTGCAGGTCTTCGCCGCTTTGCAGCTTTCGTCAGCAGCCCCAAGGTGAGTAAAAACCACAAACCGGTTCCCCCGAAAAATGCGAAATCTAACAGCTGCCGGCCATTAAAACGGAGCGCGCCCCCTCATTAATTCAGCAAGCTAATGCCCAAAATTATACACAAGTAGACCGGTCAACGGTAACCCCAACAAAAGGGCCAGGCAGTTCCAGATGTCGCCTGGGCCGATCGTGTTACCTGCTGTGGCAAAAGCGACTCCTCTTCCCCGTCTTCCCGTCCTTCAGTCTCCTTTGATTTGAGCAGACGATACGACAAGGGTCGGTCGGCTGGTTGGTCGGTTGGTTGGTCGGTTGCGGCAGGTGCAAATTTTATGTCTGGTTTTCTGATTTGCCCTCAGCACACCTGCTCTTTGTTGGGCCGGCCAGGTAGCCGTCGGATAGCCTTGTCCTTTCGAATCCAATCCGCTCGATCCTTTGAGCCTAAACTATAATAGCCTCTTTGTAATTTGTTTGCTTGCATTGTTGCCCGCTCGTTGCTGTTAATCTAAAGTGCTTAACTATCCTGTTTCATGGGCCATTCCCGGGTTCCCCGGTCGCGTCAATGGCATGTCAAAATAATTGTCATCAATTATTTCACCGGCCGGGCTACCGAAGTTGCCGGTCACCGTGACCAGCCCGTGACTGCAGCTACCTAAGATGTGTTAATTTCATTGTCTCCTTGTTTTTTTTTGTCTTTTCTCAGCAGGCAGGTTTTGGGTTTTCTTGCTTCCCGATAAATTCATAAATTTCCAAGTGTAAATGTAATTAATTTCTGGCTGCACTTTTGACATTTATGAGTCCTTTTTCCACCGAAGCCACTGACCGAGTTTGGTTAGCAAGGAGGTCACAGCAATTAGCCAAATCTTCCTTGAGATCTCAGACTGCCTCGGGCTAATGGCAATGCAATTACCGCAGAGTAATTAGGTGGGTCAGCCGAGGGTTAAAAAGGGCCAAGCAGCTCACCGAAGATGCATTCAAAATGAGCATCGAATTGAGTGTTTAAATGCAAAGTTCCTAGGGAAAGGAATCGAGGTCTGAAGAGAGGTTTAGGTGGTTGGAAGTCGGTTTGTCTTTTCTGCTTAGTTTTCTAGGGTTTCTTGATTATGTTTAGGAGTTTAAAGAGAATATGATATACAGGGTTTTCTGGGTATGAAAGAAGATAACCAAATTAATCAGTCTCTTTTTTTTTGGTTTATTTTTAATCCAAACAAATTCTGATAGAGATTTGAATTATACTTAAATAATCGGATTTAAAAAGGGACTTAAGTTTTCTTAACCAGATTAACCAGTCATTTGTTTTTTTTTATATTTTCAATCTGATCAAATTCTGATACACTAAAATAATAGGATTCAAAAAGGTATAAAAGTGTTCTTAACCAGATTAACCAGACTTTTTTTTTAAATATTTTCTATCTGAACAAATTCTGATAAAGATTTTAATTATACTTAAATAATAGAATTCAAAAAGGGACTGAGACTTTTTTGCTGTTTATTGATCTAATCGAATTCTGATACAGATTCAAACTACACTCAAATATTATTTCGAGAACGCAGGAATAGAATTCCGGACTTTAATTATTGATTAGTTCCTCAATATTCTTGTTTTGGGAATAACATAAAACTGTCTTCAATCTTCAGATCATTTCCACCTTTCCTGCCATCGCTTTCAATTCCTACACCTTCCGAGTCTTTAGATTTGTTAGAAAATTGTTGGGATCACGTGGCCGATGTCGTTGATTATCTCGTTTTATGGCCTGTGTTTTCCCCATTTATCCCTGTTTGTTTGCCCGCCTGCACAAGAAAACACTTAGGAAATGGCAGGCATTTTCTCAATTAAAATAAATGAACTGCCCAACGGGGCGGGCTGGCGAACACACCATAAACGGCAGACCCGGGGGGCGGGCAGCCGTGCCAGTGCAGTTGTCGGGCAGATTTATCCCCAAAATTACAGATGTGTACACGGGCAGTTGAAGTGGAAAACGCCTGACTCGTCAGCGTTATCGTGTCGCTGGACTTGTCGGTGGAGTCGCCGACCCCGCCGGGCTGGCAGCTGGCGTTGCCGTTGCATTGCCGTCGTTGTCTGCCCTTCAGATAAGAACTTTGTCTTCTTTTTTTCGGGTGGCAAACTAAACCCAGAGAAAAAAAAATCGATAGGAATAACAGAAACGCGCAGCTCTGCAGTTGGAATTGAGCGGGCGCTGGTTCTTTTTCGGGCTTGTCATTTGGCCAATAAATGAATGGCAAACGGCACAACGAAGCCGTCAGGAGTTGGTAAATTCCAGACATTTCCTAGTCCTTGGGCTCCGCAAAGCAACGGACGTGTTCGAAGTTATGGCCAAAGAATCTCGAGTCGTACAAATCGATATGGCCAAGGGGACGGGGACGTGTATGGCAACCTGACCCTCCGCCTTGGCCTGGCTGTGGCCCGGGCTGCCATAAAATAAAACTAGAAAATCAAACGAGACACTCGAGCCGCTTCAAGTGCAAATGAGAAACGACAAGCAGAGCGGCCAGACCTTTTCTAATATTTATCATTATTCACTCCGACTTGAGTGACAAACGAGTGGTGGGCTGGGCACTTTTCGCCCTGTCAAAAATTGAAAAACGACCGTAAGGCCAAAAGAGCGGCCAGGATTTCCTAACTGCGGCCCCCGCACTCAATTACCGGCTGGTAAAAATCGTTGTCGGCTTCTCATTCTTCTCAATCATTAAGTTCCGTGTAGTTGAGTTGCTCGTCGGCTCTGTGCTCCCATTTCTCGGATATCTAAGTGTGTCAGTTAGTCTAACCGCCTCGGTCGCCCCACCTGGCGACTGTTTACTTTGTCACTTGAAATGCGGGCGGTCTCATATCAGGACGGCTGCGGTTGTTGCTTACCTGGCCGCCCATAAGTCTTGGTAGTTGCCTAAAAATGCTCTGGGAATTTTAGAAATTTCTGGTCAGTCCCGACGACGACGACGACTCCTCCTCTTTCCCTCCTCGGTCCTTTGGATTTCTGTGTGTAATTTATGTTTCTATGTCAGGCCAAGAAGCCCGCCTGTCGTCCCCGTCCGCTTATCTCTGTGGGGGGCGGCCGACTTCAGATTAAAGTCTCATTTACCAGGTGTTTTTCAGTCGACTGCCGGGCCGGGCCATGTGCTGCTTTGTGGGGTGGAAGCCACTTTGGTTTATTGTCGGTGCTCTGGTCTTGTTTTCGCTTCATTTGCACTTCAAGTTTGCCGCTGCGTGGGCTCGGTAAACTTTTTCCGATTGCACTGCTCCAGATTTTAATGAGCAGCTCCGGCCCAAGTGACACTTGCAGGGCAAGGAAAAAAAACCAACTGGATTCAGTTATCCTGCCGGTGGCGACGGGCCCTCAACGTTCCATGATTAATCTCAACACTTTCCGAGCCATTAACTGCACGGCTGTGAAAGAAGAAAATGCGCGCTGCCGTCCACTTCACTGGGCAGTTAACCGAGACTGTCCGGGCGGTGGTGAAATGTGTAACCGAAAGCTTTTCACACTTTGACAGCCCCAAATGGCCGTCCACGCGTCCACACACCTGTGGCAGTGGCTGCATTTTCACGCCCTCCAGTTGCCAACTGTGCAATTTCCCTGACAATGGGGGAGGAAACTCAATGAGTCTCTCGTTTTGGTGGCAAGATTATGACGCCCTTCGTCGCCTGGCGCCTGCAGTTGTCATTTCTGCTGACAGGCCAAGGGGGCGTATGAGTGTCCACCACCGTTGGAACCATAAACTGCCTGATGGACGTCCCCCCAGTCGGTCCGGTCACTCAGGTTGGGTTGGCCGGGCAACACCCTAATTTATTTCCAAATGGCCCGGCCAGCCGAAAATTTGGTTGGCGGTGGCGCGAGGGTGGAATTCCGACCCAAGAAACGAATTTATTTTGGTTATTTTATTTTCTTTTTTCTTACCCTCTTTTGGAAATAGTATGCTGGGTTTGAGGCCACAGAGGTCACTTCAAATAGGAAACAGGACTGCTGGAATATTGAGAAGAATTTGGCCACCAAAATCTTTTCCTTGTTTTCTCAAATTCTTTTAAAATTCTCAAAGCAAAGAGCATTTAATCTTCGTTGTCTTCGGCTGGAGTTTTTTATCTTTTAGCCGCTGGCAATTTGAAGCCAAGGATACGAAATTACATTTGTAGCTTTAATTTATTGATGTTTGAAGTAATTTAGGTTGTGTGTTTGGGCCACTTCCTTGGGTTGGGTCCTTCGGATGGACCACACGTGCATGGCGCTTGGACGTGCCGGGCTCACCTTTGTTGTCGCTTCGAGGGTCAAAAGGTATTTGGGGATCAGTTCGATTTCACAAAAAGATTCCTAGGGATCAAGGTAATTCGATTTAAAGGCCCCGCAGTCAAATTGCCTTTGCTAATGGCGACGGAAGTGAGGCGACTCAAAAAAAAAAAAGGAAACCCAGCAAGCACCTTGGGGAAATCTCGAGGAAAGTTGCGCTTGCTAAAAAACAATTGGCCATAAATTAAAAAAAGGACAACGCTCAGGACAGCAATCTGGGCTTACTGCAGCGACAACGACGCCGGTGACTTTGCATGTGCAGCGCATCGCCTTCCTGCGAGGATGTGAGGGGTGTGTGTGTGTGCGGGGACTTAGGACCTTCAGACAACAAAGAAAAGTGCAAATTTATCATTTGCCAGAAACGAAACTTCTTCCCGTGTCGGTTGTCGCTGTCGTCCTTCCAGCGAAATGCTCAATTTGGCGCCAAAGGATTTTCAAGTCTCTGACATGCGTAGGCAACTTGGCAACTCTCGGCAACTTTTGAGTGACTACAATGAAAAAGTTTAAATTGCTCACCCCACACACTCGCTTCCCTATCGCCTCGGTCGTTCATCGTTCTCGTTTGCATTGCCCGCCAAATGTTTGTGTAAATTTTATGCTAATGTTTTCCCCCCTCCCGCCTGCCTTGGCGACCGCTTTCTGCAACAATTTCGCCAGCGGCAACAACAGGCGGAGTCCTGCCTTCTGGTTGACTTATTGGCCAGTGACTGCTGCTCGTTGTTGTCTGTTGAACTTTGCCCGCTTTTGTTTTTCGTCTGCCTCATAACATTTTTCATATTTCAAAAGCCAAGAGGGAGTCCTCTCGTCCTGATTAAGATGGCAAGGTATCCCAAGGATTGCATGTAAAAAACTGCACGCCACGCATATTCATTTGATTTTGATAAATGGCCCGCCCCACCCTCGAGAGGAGAGGGGCGTGGTCGGTGGCCAGGAAAAGTTAAACGTCATTTGCTTATTTATTTCCCTCCCGTTTCCTTGGAGGAAGGCAACCAAAAAACCGAAGCTTCCTCAATGAACCCTTTTTTCCTTTTCCTTCGCACGCCAGCCAAATTCCGTTTACCTCGGGCCCTCAAAATTTGACAATCACAGACGGGGGAACTTTTCCTTTTCTTTTGCAAATGAGATTTTGGTTCAGTTTGGCGCGAGTTGTGATAAATTGTTGATAGCCCAGGATTTTCGCATTGATGCGTGCAAGGAATTCCCTCCCCCCGGAGATCTTGGGGAATATTTTGAATAGGGTAAAAAGGAATGAAGTTTTTGGAATTTCCTTGTTAAGGAATTTCCGAGACAAAGGTTGAGGGCTTGGGCAAGATATTTCAAGTTGAATGACATTTTTTTCCAGCTTTTAATTATCAACATGAAATGTTCTTAATTGTTGAGTTGGGGGAATTAATTTTAAGATCTTAATTGAGTAGAGGAGGAAATTTAATATCTAAAATGCAGTGCGATTTTCTATTCAATTTGCTAAATGGATTTTGCACTTTTAAGTCGCTCATTGAATTTTAAATTTGCTTTTGCTCCATTTCACTTCAATTCAAAATTATTTCCATTATTGCCACGAATTTTAAACTGAGTTTAAATGCAAAAATTTTAGATGCTTTAAGCTTCCCTGTTGTACTCATTTACATTAAAAAAAATTAGGAAATTTAGATAAAAACCAGCGGCAATCTAAATGGACAATTCATTCTGAACCCCATTACGCGGCTCTCGGTGCTTATGAATGCGAAAGTGTCGGAAACTTTCCTGGGGAAGGCAAAAGTTGCCCATTTTCTGTGCTGAAATAGATTTTATAATTATGCCGGGGGAGACGGAAATGCAAATGCTTTTTGGAGTTGACTGCGCGATCAGGTGAAATTGATAAACCTGGCAAACTCGCAGGGTGTGGCATGTTGGGGGCGGTCAATATGTGGCCATGATCGAGCCATCGTTCAATTTTTGCCAATGAAATCCAATTAAAAGTTAAACTGCAGCAACCGCCGACGCCACAAAGCCAGCCAAGAAAACTTTAAGTGCCGAGAAATTAGTGAATTTCCATTGCCAAAATGGTCAAGTTGAAGGCCCCAGAAGGAAATCTCGAAGCCGGTGGCGCCCATCGCCTGGCGTATTATAAATAACCGACAAACACGCAAGGAGTTTTGGGGCGCCAGTTTATTTCCCTGCTGCACGGACTGCGGACGGATTCTCAACGAGTTAACAGCGCTGAGCGGCGGCCGGGAAACTTTGAGAGACGGCAGAAAAGAACTTTGATTAAGTTTCTGGCCCAAAGTTCAAATGAGTGGAAGCAGTTGCTGGCGGCGAATTAACAGGGAACGGGGAGCTCGAAACCAAGACAGGACAACGACAAGGACGACGTGCCTGGGTTTGCCAAGCGGGCTAGAGAATTTCGCTCCATGGGCACGTCCACAATTTGAATGCCCGTAGAACCGGAAACCGGTCGACTTGGCCGTTCGGTTGGTCGTTCGTGCGGTGGGGTCAGGGGTCAGGTGGCAACGCCTTTATGATTATTGTCTTAAAATTAATCAAAGTGCGTGTTGCGGTGGCCGCCGGAAGCGGGCCCAGCCAGCATTTAGGCCACCTAATAGATTTCTTCATGCCACGCCCCCACCGCCTCCGGTCTTTTCGATTTCCATAGATTCGGATTCCATTGTTGTGGGCTCTTCAAATTAATTAAATTAGGGGAGGTGGGCTGGCTGCTGGCGATCCTAGGGATTCTGGCGGTTCACTAAACTGTAACAAATGTGGGGCAGCCGCCACGGTAAACAATTAGGCTCCACGGACTCTTGGGTATTTTTCTTTATTCATCAGGCAAACGGCAAAGTTTCCTTTCCCAAATTTAGGCCTCTGTTTGGTGATTCTGGCTAAGTAGCCCGTCGTTGGGGGACGTTAGCCGCTGGTAACGGTGGTTGCTTTGGTGGTGAGTTGGCGCTTTGAAAGTTACCCCAATGGCATCACAGATTTATCGCTGATATGCGAAATGAATGTGACGGCTCCCCGACATCGTTTGTCGTGTGTTTGGATAAGTTTTTCATGAGGTACCTGTAAATTTGCCATGTTTACCTGCCGCTGGGCCGCAGCAATTTGACGGCCTCGTCAGGGGAATACTCTTTTTCCGATGAAGGGTGATTTAATTCTCAAGACGAGAAGTTAACATAGTTCCCCAAAGGGAAAAAAAACCTCATTGGGTTCTTAACGAGAACAAGTTAGCAATTATTAGAAGCATTTGAAAGAAAGCTGCAATCTTTAAATCTTTATAAAATCTTAAGGCTTCGTCTTCTTTTTGTGTTCTGTCCTCAGCAGCCGAATATGCCCGGCTGGCTAAAAAAGAGCATTTCAAAAGTGTCAGCGATTTCCCTGTTTGTTGACTTTGACAGCACCTGCGGCGCATTTGAAGTTTCCCGGCAACGACAACTTTTCCTAGGCCTCTCACAGGCTCTTTCTTTCTTCGCAGAACTTTGGAGAGAACCTTCCCCTCAGTATTTCGGGGCTGAACATCTGTCACAGCTTAGAAGCCTTTGAACTTGTCATTGTTTGTTGGCTCTGTTGTGCCACCCAAGAGGCTGTCATTTATTTTCAATTTACAACCAAAAAAAGAAGAAAGGAATGGGAAAACATTTGGACTGTCAAATGTCAACTGCCATTTAAGTGCAAATTTTTAAATGGAATTTCCAGAAACCGAAAGGAAAAAGTCAAAATAGAAAAACCCAAAGTTGGCGGAAGCAAATTGAAGCAAATTTCTCAACTGTCAGCGGTGGAAAATGATGAATTTTCCGCGCCAGGGTCGGGGGGCCGTCGACATCAATAATTTTTGACATAAGTATACCGTTAAATTCCCGACCGCTGGTTTCTCTTCCGGCTGCCGGCGCTTTTAGCCGGCTGAGTTCATTGTCCGCCATTTTTTACGACGTTTTTATGAAGTCCTGTGATTTTTAGGGCAGCAGGTCCATAAATTTCCACCCCCCGCCTGCCTGTCCGGCCGGCCGGCTTCATTCATTTGGAAAATATTTATTTTCCTACCAGTTTTCTTTCGCCTATTTTCTTCTGCCTTCTTCTCTCTTTTTGGGGGCTTATTTTTCGCCTTTTTGGTCGACTTTTTATTGGCCCATTGTTGATTATGAGACGGTCGATTCTTGGGGGCGTTGATTTTTAAGGACGACCATTAAAACGGCTCATGTCTGGCAATTTATCCTGCAATTTAACTGCACATTTTATTGCCGGCCATTAATCAAAATCTTCTTTGAACATTTCCTGCATTTGCAGCTTGGAACGAATCCCCCCCGGTAAATAATTGATGACTGGTGAGTTTTGCATTGGGTTTTAATTTTAATTGTATTTTTCTGTGTTTGCGCGATTTTAATGCATTTTTATAATTCAGCTGGCGTTTCAATTAGTCGCCAATTGGCAGTCTGAAAAATAAGTATGAAATTTCACTTTTAGTTCCAAGGAACAAAGACCAAATGGCCATCCTAATTATTAATGACACAGCGAAACATCCAAATGACATTTTAATGTTTTCCGCCGCAGCTGCAAAAAGTATTCACGGTTTATCGGCCAATTCGAATAATAATAAATCCGCAATTAAATCTCTGAAACTCCGCAGCGATAATGCCGGAAATCTTCATTAATTCGGGGAATTGGAAAATCGACAATTCTTTAAAAAATCTTTCAAAAATCCTTTTAAAATTTCCTTAATTATTCCTGGGACGCCGCACAAATTTATGGTCGCCCCAAAAAATGTTTCCATTGACAGACTGAAAGCTTAAATGCACAATAGAATTTTCCATATTTTCCGACATTCAAATCCAAATATTTGATTGCTTTCATACGCCAAACTGATTCAATTGATTAGCCCATAGATTTTCACTTCTCCTCGCCCCTCTCTCAATATTTTATCCAAAAAAAAAGAGAGACAAATTGATTTGAACAATGTTCATGAAATGTTTTCTGGCGAGCGGAATTAAAGTTGCAACCAAAAACTAAACAACGAAATCGCTGAGGTAACGAACCGAATGCATTGTGTGCGAAGGACGACAGGGCATAAAAGTTTAGTGTGTGGGGCCAGCAATGAGTCAGGACTCCGGTTGGCCACTAGAACAAATGGCCAATTGGTCAGCCGGATGATGCCGAGAGTAAACTTTAAATTTGCCGGTTCGAACAAAGCGACTTGGGCGAAAAAGGATTAAATATGCAGCACTCAGCAGCAGTGGCAGTGGCAGCAACAGAAACTTGGCTAAAATGCGTTCATGTGCGAAACGACGGCCATTGTTTTTCTAACTTTTATTTCCTTGAGCTTTCCGTTTTTGCACAAGAAACAGCGTGAACAAAACGCTGTGAAGAACGAAACAAAAGTTTCGCAGAATCCTCTCTCGTCCTCAGCGTGTCCTCGATGCTGCTGCTGTGTAGGTAAAAAACTAGGCGAGCAGGTAAAAATGCCAAAGTGAAAAGCAAAAAGCGAATGTCCACACGAAACCCAAAGGAAGTTGCACTAAAACAACAGCAACAATGGCCCCAAAAGGGTTGGCAAAAAACCCTTGAGATACTCTTAGCCTCCCACATCCTTCGCACCCCCTTTCGCCTTTCAATCTGCTTAGGGGAAAAGACGAACTGCCATTGAGGTTTTTGGGCTGATTTTCATTTTCAACGCTTTTCCTTTCGCCACATGGGCAGCGGGGGAGGGGGAGGGGGAAGACTGACGCAAATGGCGTCACATGCCAGCAGCTAAAAACCCAGAAGCGAAATAGAGAAATCGACCGCCCACTGAAAATCATAAAACTCAAAATGGGTGGCCTGCAATTTCATTGCAAACAACTTGAGCCAAGTCACGCGGGGTGGACAGACAGACCGGATGTTTTGGGGCGGGCGGGTGGCCAGGGGACAAGTCATAAAGTACACACTGAAAAGGACAACAACAACGCCTGATTTAGTTGTTGTTGGCTTCGGTTGAGTGCACAAAATGCCGCAAAAATGGTTGACGTTGTTTGCTGGGTTGTCGTTGTTGCTTGGCCATTTCTTGCCTGCTGTTGCTGCCGTTGCTGGTTTCCGGTTTCATTGCAGCCGCATTTTTGGCATGTGTCACACAAAATGGCAGCAGTTGATAGGTATTTGCCCGGCCAGCCCAGAAGCCTTCGTGTTTGGGAATCGCTTGGCTTACAATGAAAACATTTTAATAAATTGCAACATCCAGTTAAAATTTAATTTGTTGCTGCTGTTGTGGCTTTGGCTGCTGCTCATGTGGGCAAACAAACAGCAAAGCAAACAATTCAGAGCTCTCGTCTCGCAATCCTTGCAAGTTTTCAATTACATAAAAACGCGCCAGGCCAAACGTCCAAACAGCAAACGTCAGCAGAAGTAAAAATCATTCCAAATAGAATTTCAGATGATTACTTCAATTTCATTTGACACACAGTAAAATTGCCTAATTTGCACTGAAGGGCAAACATGAAATTTAAATCATCGAATTTGTCTTATTTGCTTTGGATTATAAAACCCGAAAAAGGTTCCTTTAATCGTGAAAACTTTCTCTGCTTTGTGTGTTTCGTATTCTGTATTTTTATTTGCTTTGCGGAAAATTGGAAAGCTTTTAATGTCGTGACCAAGGTTTCAAGTCCAGCAAATGGCTTATAAATTATTACACAAAATATTTGTCCACTTTGTCCGGCAGTTTATAAATTGGCCATAAAAAAAACCTCCTCTGCTCTCCGGCTGGCCGGCATAAAAAAACTTTCGGGCCAAATTGAGCAGGCCAACCGGTGCAAAAAACGACCAACAAAGGAGCACAAAAAATAACGAAGGCAAAAAAAGAGAAATATTAAATTGTTAAAAGTTAGAAGTAACAATTTCATTGGTCTATTTGGCCGGCCAGTGGCCGAGTTCTGTCACTTACAAAAGGCCACTCAGCCCAGCCAGCAGGACGTGGGGGCAGGAAGACGCTGCTCTCATAGAAATCCCGAGAATCCTGCCATCAAATATTTGTATAAATATTTGTCCACTTGCCTGGCTTTATGTGTTTCTATTTTTCCGCACGTTGAGGACATTTTATTGGCCTCCTTTTAGGCCAGACTTCTCGAAAATTTTAGAGTATTTTTGAGCAAAGATTTTAATATTTATTTTGCCTGATTAATTGGGTCCCCTGGGGGATCCGCTGGTTGGTCAATCAATTTGCTGGCCTCAAACCTTTCGCCTGAATTTTCCCTTTGCCTTTTTTTTGAGCTTTCTATTAAGATTTGGCCAACATATGGCAACAGCAGAGAGAAATGAGCGGCCTGCCAACTTTTTCTGGTTGGGTTTTTGTTTTTCTTTCATAATTTTTGTGCTTTTTTCTATTTCTGGGGTTTCGGTTCTACCCGAGGCATTGAAAATAAATATTTCATGCTAGGAAACTCGGAACATGGCGAACTTACCGCCGCCATTTTCCTATTGCGACGCCATATTTCATTTCCGCCTGTCGCTGCCGTCGCCGCTGCTGGCCTCCTTGGTCGGTTCGGTTCGTTTGTTTGTTTGTTTGTTGTTTGCATTACCGAGTTTGGGAATATCGTCTGTCTGTCCGTTCGTCTCTTCCTCTCTCTCTCTCTCTTTTTGGGCTGGCATTTTTGAAGCTTCCTGAGGCTGCCACACTGCGTGGCTTTTGTTGCGCCGCATTTTCAAAACTCAATTATTTATGCATGTCACGTCATTTGCGGCAAAAAAAGGCAACGACGACGGCAACGGCCACGTCGACTGAGTGGCAGCAGCAGCAGCGCCTCCGCTGGCGGTGGCAGGGACGAAAAGGAAATTTGCGCTAACACACAAAATGGCGAAAATGGCAAAAATTCAAATGTCACTGCATATAGAATACGACGAGGGGATATGGCCTGCGGTGAGTGGAAATGCCGGGCATATTTTGCCAGTCGTTGGCTCCGCCGGCTCCTCCAGGTGCGTGTGGAGGCCATTAGATTTATCAGCCAGATAAGCCCGGGCTGGGCGGTGGGCACACGTGCCACTGAAGGCAATTGAATTGTAATTCACACATGACATTTTCATATTTCATGAGAAGCCCACAAAACGCACAAAAATATAAAACATTTTTCGCCCCTAAATTATTCAACTTACAGACGCCAAAAATCAGCTTAGGAGCTTTTTCTTCTTTAATATTTTAATTACCCCGGGAGCTGGTAAAGTTCCTGTATAAGTTTCCACGCTGTCGATCAATCAATCAGTGAACCAGCCTGTCACTCAGCCAGCCAACAATTCCCTGTCATATTATAAAAGTCGAGGCGTGTCATTCTGCCCAACATATTGGCAGCGATGCCATCAGCAGCCGTGAATCGCACAGTGGTTCAAAAGGGGAATCAAAGTGTCTTAAAAAAGGGAATTTTATTATAGAAAAAGGGCTGAATATCGACCGTCGATCGGCGGTAAAAGATCTTAAGATTTGAAGCTTTCCTTTAAAAAGAAAGTCTTGAAGCAATTCCAATATAAATTTCTTAATTTTTCAAATAGAATTTTAAGAATTTTATATATAAAAAGGGACGAATATCGACCGTCGATTTGTTGCATTTAAATCGGCGGAAAAGATCTTTTAAGTCCTAAGATTTGAAGCTTTCCTTTAATAAGAACGACTCGAAGCAATTTTAATATAAATTTCTTATTTCTTTTAAAAGAATTTTGAGGTTTATATTTATATAAAAAGGGACCGAATTTCGACTGTCGATTTGTAGCAATAAAATCGGCGGAGATCTTTTAAATCCCAAGATTTAAAGCTTTTCTTCAGCTTAAATTTCTTATTTCTTTTTCTTTTAAAATATTTTCCCACTGCGCAATTACCGGCATAAAGTGAACGACACTTTGGACTGCCATTTTCGTGGTGCTCGGACAAAAGACTCATAAATAAATTAAATTAAATATATGGCAGAAAGAAAGCGAAAACAAACACGCATAAAATATTAAAAAGCTGACGGGAAAAAAGACAAATAAAATACATAAAAATTTAATAACGAGACGCGGTCCCATAAGGCGAACCAGAGACCGAAGAGACCTCAGGATGCCCAAAAACAAAGACTCGGTCTCGGTCTTCAGTGAAGCGTTAAATTGAATTGTTGGCTCAATGGGTCCGCATCCGGTGGCGCGGCTATTTGTGTAATCTATGTGGATGTGCTGTGTTCTAACTGCATTGACACACAAAATATTATTAGATTATTTGCAATTTGCTAAGCCGCTTTATGGCCACGAAATGCAAATGCCACCAGCGGCGGCGGCCCCCATGGGGCGTATACGCAACGGGCTGGGTAAACGTTCGCCGTTCATTGTAATCAAGTCATGAACGGCTTAGATGGCCTCATGTTCGTCTATGCCACTTTTCGTGTTGGCCTATAGACTGGTCCCTCCCCTCCAGCAGTCCTTACCCTTTTGCCGGGGATGTAGTCATTTTGGGGAGCGAGTGTGTCGTCGTCGTGTGCCAGAGATTTATCTCGGTTATGGGGCAAACAAGGCAAAAACGGATAATGGCCGGCAGCTTGGGCTGCCTTTCAATAAGAAAGGATTAAGTCTTGGAGAAAAACTACAAACGACAACTTCCTGCCTGGCCAAAAGGAGCCCAGGGAGGGTCGCTGTCGCTGGCAATAAAAAGCCAGAGATCGCATATCTAAAAGGAGTGAGACGTTGTGCGTGTGTGTGTGTGTGTGTGCCATGGTGATAAGTGTTATTTTCAACTGCCAGCTGTGATTCTATAAAAAGGAGAAAAGTTTCATATTGCTAGTGCGATTTTCCTCGCCTCCTCCTGCCCCTGCCCCGACGGTTGCCTGGCCTTTTTGCACTTCCGTTTGGAATGTTTGCCTGTGTCCTTTTGTCCTGCCAGCTGGCTGCCGTGTATGTTTGCTCGCTCGCCTCCTGTGGTTATAAATTTGCTTATCACAATGAACTCGAACCGATAAGGCGGAAAATTTGCCGCATATGCTCTCGAGTGCGGGAGGTTTAAACTCCGCCCAAATGTAAAATCAACAAAGCTTTAATAAATTTTCCCGGGAAACTTTCTCCAGCAGAAAACTTCAAACGCCAAACAGCCGCAGGCCAACGTTATAAACAATTTTCTATATGAAAGAAATGCCAGATAAAAATCCAAATGCACCCCAAAGAATCTTCTCCCCCTCCTCCCCAACCCCTTGCCTTTTATGGCACTTAACTTTCGCACTTTAAGAAGGCAACCAGCCGACCCCTCAGCCCCACTTGAGTTGCTTAAGCTTCATATATTTTTCAGTGGGCCAAGTGGAAATTTTACTTAATTTCCCTAAGCTTGATGAGAGTCCAAAACACTTTCCACAAAGCCGACAAGTAGGTTCTTTTTTTTTTTGGGGGAAAAAAAACTCAATTCGTTGGCCGATCCGAGTCGGTGCGATGCTCGGTTCGAAAAGAGTATTTGCTGAAGTCAAAGTGCCTGTTAAGCGAAGTGCGCATAATTCTAATGAAAAATTTACACGCACCCCAAGTGGATCATGAAGATTAAAGCTTCTCGGGCTTTTGCTTCTGCTTTCCGCAGAACACTTTCGCCTCCGCGTGGCGGCGTTAAAACGACTAAAGCGGTTTCGATGGGTTTCCTCCTGCGTTTGCCCGTTTGCTCAGCATTAATTTGATTAGGCAACTTATTCAGTTAGCTGCTTTTGCTGGGGAGGCTCGTCAAGTGCCCTGAGTGCCGCAGTCAGGTAAATGGAAAGGGAGACTCGTCTGCTTTTTCAAGTGCCACTAATTAGGGAACAAAAAAGGCAGGAGCATTGGAAAAAAATTAAACGAAATGCTAGGGGAAATTATGAAAACAAAAGTTTCTCGGAGAATACAAATGCATGTTAAATTAATTGTAGAATTCTTAATAACAAACCAATCTGCTTTCTACTCCGCTTTCTACTCCTCTTTCTTCTGCGTTTTCTGCTACTCTTTTTTCCTGTCAGTTGTTTCCTTTCGGCTGCTAGAATTTCAATTAAACTTTCTGTCAAGCTCTGTCAGAACCCAGCCAGTCCGGGCGTCTTTCTGAGAGAATCGCCGTCACCTTGCGGTTGAGTTGACTGAGCCCCCAAAGTCCCGACATTCTTGGTGGCCTAATGGCTGCCGGCCCCGCCTCGTTGAACACGGAAAACTCAGCAGTTTAGCATTTTACGCGTCGCTTAATGGGCGTGGCAGTCCGCCACCTTCTTCCCCTTTTCAGTTAAATGAATAATGCATTTTTATCCACAATTTGGTTGGCAAAAAGTTTGCCGTCTTCTCCCAGCGTCTTCAGTTTTTTGTGCATAACTTAATTACAACTCCTGACAGTTGGGCCAGGACAGGCTGACAGGTGTTAAGAACGTTGTGTCACTGGATGTCCCAGGATGTGTTTGTCAATACTTCTTACGACAGTTTTACATTTCACTTGCCACTCAAACCAACTCAGCCACAAGCGAGCGCTTTTCATATGCACATAAACTGCAATCAGGAAAAGTTCTCCGGCTCAAAGGATGTGGCGGCCCGGCCCACCCACTTCGATTGTGGAAGGGTTTAGCCTGGAAAAAATTTCAATTTTTAATAATCGAAAGGCCGCCGCAGCTTACACAGCCTGGGGAATCCACAGCCCAGCAGCCCACAAGCAATAATGCAGTCAGGCGAACAAGGCGAATTCCTTGACGTTGTTAAAGTTCGAAGGCGAAGGGACAAGGAGAACCCAACGACAGTGGAACAATTCAAGGAAGTTTGAGTTCAGCAGGGTCAAAAACGAAGAGATCGTGAAAAGGTCCTTCAGTTTGCTGTGCCCACTGTGCCTGCCTGCCTCGCGCCTTCCAGCATGAGGCAAATAAAGTGGCACACTCACTCACCCACACACACACACAGAGTTTGAAGTCTTTTGCTGCCATAGTTGATCAATTTTTATTCTGGTAGATGCGTCGCTCCTGGGCGGGCGCTTGTTGGCTGCTTCTACTCCATTTGTGGCTTAAAACGGCAGCTGCAATTCAGCGGAGGGCTCAAGTTTTATGCAAATATGCGCAAATGTGTTCATTGGGGTGGCGCTGGCCCCCCGACCCCATAATCCCCAGCCACCGTCTGGCCCTGCGGCCCCCGGTTGGTGTCATAATCTCTGACAACTATCGGCAAGTTGGCTGCACAAAACTATGCCATTTGATTTGCTGACACTCGAGCCCAGCTGGGCTTGGCCAACTTTTTCATATTTACCCGGTCCTGGCGGACCTCACATAGTTTGCTTGGGATATTTCACTCAAGCGCATTTCGTTTATGAACTCCGCAAGGATCAAGGGAGGGAGGGAGGCTCGGCAGAACTTTGGACATTAAGTGAAATTGAAAACTGCCGACGACGTTTGTCTTCCACTCGACCCCCTTGGCCGGGACATCCGCTGGGCTGTCACTTGGCTGTCACTTTACACGGACTTGTGGTTTCTATTTTTGTCTCGCTCTCCTCTTTTATTTTTTTGATTGCGAAATTTGCGGTTGCCTCGGTTTTCTCTGATTGAAAATTCTGTTGTTTCCACCGGCATCCGTGTCCGTCGCCCCCGCCCGCCTGGTTGGTTGGCTTTCCTGTAAGTGTTGCATAATTGACATTGCTGTATAAATTTTGGAATTTTCAATTGGTTTGGTCGTTTGGTTTTGCATAAATTTCGCATTGGCCTGTAGATTTCCTCGGGCTTTTGTTGACTCCACTGCCACGAAAGTGTTTGGAAATTAAACCTGAAAATTTACCCAAAACTTAACACAATTCTCATTTAAAGTCGACAACAAAAGTTCTCAGAGGCCATTAAAGAAGCCAAAGAAACGAGAGCAGAAGATATTAAATTGGTTTTATGGTCGCATTTTTTAGGGGTTTCCAGATTTTATGAGTCTTTTAAAAATTCTCTTTTTCATAATTATTTCTTTGAGCTGAATGAATCTTTGACCTGCTGCTGCTGTCGTCTCTTCGATTATTGATTTTTAGATAGAAAAATGTAATTAATCCATTGGAATTGGAAAAGAGTTGCCTTTGCCGCTGGCCGGCTGTTTATGTTCCTTTGATTTGACCCAGCAACCCAGTCTGATTGATGGGCAAACAACGTGGCTGCCGTTGATTTTCAATTGGGCGATTCGAATCATTATGAACAATTGGTGGGGGGCTGCTCGGCCTCGACTCATTGGAATTGCCGGTTGGTTCGCTTTCGCAGTCGTTTATTTATTTGCCGTTGCCGTTCGTTGCCTCGATTTCTCTTCTCTCTTTCGTGTCCTTTTTATGTTGTTGTGCATTGTTCCTGGCATGTGGTTGGGTATGTTGTCGTTGTTGAGCGTATCAATGGCTCGACAGACGGGCAAGTCGTGCGCAAAATGCACATACGATGGCTGGGAAAACAAGTGAAAAGCGCGGGGTCCGTGCGGGGCGGAAATTTGAAACAAGTCGAGTCATTTTCATTGCAATTCCATCCTCCTGTCTGATGGTTCTGTCTCTCCCTCTGTGTGTGTGTGTATTTTGTTCACGTTTAATTAAAAAACCAATTTTTGCAGTGTTGCAAAACGAGGAAGAGCCGCTGAATCGGGCGGGGGGTTGGGTCATTCCAATCAAAACATAATATAAATTGAGCAACATAAATAAAAATCGGAAATGGGACCAAACTGCCAGTTTGATTGACTGCCAATCCCACTTCCCCTCGCTCTGTTTGTGTGTTTGGGTCTTTGATTTAAAAAAATGTGAAAATTGCCGACTGGGCACTTTCCCTGTCGCTCTTTCTGGGGTCGCCCTGTTCGCCTTTTTCCGCCTCTTCCGCCAGCCCCAAAAAGTAGGCAATAGAAATTTTCTTTTTGCCGGTTGGGTCGGCGGAAATGTCAAAACAAAATGCCGCTTAATGTAGCGTGTCGGGCGGCCATATGAGTCAGTCAGTCAGTCAGCCAGAGCAGCCACCTGTGCAGGTTGTTCCCTGCCAAGGACTCCCATCCTGTTGGCGGTGGTGCGTTGCGCTCGACTGCTCTTATCGATTTTCTTCAAAAATGAGAAACTCTTGCGGACTCGCCGCACACAAAATAAAAGGGGGGTTTGTTTTGCTTTTCACGTCTGGCAAACCCAACCATGCAACGCCAATTGCACAGCCGGCCGGGGGGGCGGTACGAAATCCCCAAATCCATTTAAAAGCAATAAATTCCGTCGTTTTTACGAGCCGAGGGCCGCCCGCTTGGGCGGAATGCAGGCGACAATAACAACTGTTATAAAATGTCTGGGGTGCAGTGCTACAAGGAATTGAACGCTCTTTGGGGGTTGCTCGGGTCGGCCGGCCTCTAACGCAATTTAAGCTCAACCCAAATTGGCGCATTTCAACGCATTTCACCAGACGACCGGCGCGTTGAAGTGGTGGCATTTCTGGGGGTGGCTCATACGCACCCGGCAGTCGCTCTTCCTCTAGCTGTTTCAGTGTTGGCAAGCGATTAAATTTGCTTGCCAGGGGGTGTCCTGTTGGGGGTGGTGTGCGTGTATTGTGTTAATTTATAAATTTTTCCCTCTTTCTGTTCGACCGGCCGGTTTGATTCATTTGCTGGAATCGGTTTGCAATTTTTTTTTTTGGGGCTTTCTTTGCATTTTAATTGCCTTAATAAATATCAGCCAGATGCAATGAATATTCCAATTTTATGGCTTCAGTTTTTCGCTACTCTCGTTTTGTTTCAATTTTTATGGCTTTAATTTCGCCACATAAACATAAATTATAAATTATGTGGCATTTGTGACCCCAATTTTAGGGATTCTCTCCTAACTGCATTGCAATCGAATGAAGGCTTTAATTTTATTCACTTTACTCTGGGATTTCAGTCCCTGTTCATTTGGACACTCAGACAATTGCGCAAACGATTTGATGGACAGGTAGACAAATCGATTTGTCTTGTTTGTGGGCCCTTTCCCATTTAATGCGTGGGCTGTTGCACTGCAGTTGTTTCGTTAGAAGTTTGCCCAAATAATTCTAAATAAACGAGCCGAGTCCGCTTTTTTTTGGGGGGTGTAGTTGAGTTGAGTTTGGTGTGCATTTGTCACGCACACGCCGGCGGGACTATTTGGGGATTTTGGGCCGCTTCCTCTCGTTTGGTGGGTTTATTCAGTGTGATTTGGATGCGGAATAGAAACCGCCCTGGGATAGAGAAGAGAAACAAATTCGAAAACCTGCGACTGACTGAAATAACAAAGCCCAGAAAGCAGCCAAAACCGCGCCACTGAGTTGGCCGACGGAATGCAAATGGCAGGCGAACGTGGGGCGGCGGGTCGACTGCAGTTCCGCGAAGAATAAACAAGCGAAAAGTGCCAGTATTTTTTGTCGGTGGTGGGGAGGCTGACAAATAAAATCGCACTATAAATAAATATAAATAAATTTATAAAATGAAAATTGACAGCGGTTGGTGCTCCTGCCCGCTGTCTGCCTGCCGGTGGCTGATTGTTTGTTTGTTTCTCTGTCTGTCTGTGCTGCCGGTTCATTTAACTCGGAAAGACAATGGCAGCGCCCGGGGAGCAGAAGAAAAAACGAAATTGAAACGGCCAAAGAAAGAAAGCGAAGTGGAAACGATTGCCCATATAAATTAGCCGGCAAGCTTCGGGGTGGCCTTTAATTGTGTGTAAATGCCCACACACTCAGCCATGCGGGTGGTTGAGGATGACCGCCTGAAGGCTTTTGCTCTTGAGCTCAAAGGCGCCCATTTGCGGTAATTGTTTGAGGTGTAAATTGAAACCACCGCCCCAGCGGTCAGTGGGCCCTCGTCAAAAATGCATTTATGCATTAAATGAAACGAAAAAAGGAAGAACATGAAACTTAAAAACTTGATCATTTGCATATTCGCACTGTCAATGCGAGATAAGCTGTCCGTCCCCCTCGCCCCACATTTCATTTTATGTTTAAGGCGACAAATTGCCCAGGGAGCCCAGCCAGCAGGGGCCCTGCGAAGAGCCAAAGGAAATGTAAACATCTGCATTTATGACTTTTGCGGCAGGCTAATCTGATGTCAAGTATGTCGCAGCAACAACGGCCACAAAAACAACGACGTCCGTTGCTGTCCCAGTGGCGAAAAAAAACACAACCGTTGGCTGGCACAGAAAGAAAACCACCCAAGAGCAAGGACTCCTTTGCATGCCTAAAAAGGGCCGGGGGAAATGAGGGGAGAAGCAAACTTGTAAAAGACTGTAATTAACATAAAATTAATATCAACATGAAGCCGGAAAAGGAGGGCGGCAAGGGGAGAACAGGACATGCATGGCATTTTGTTTGTTTGTTCATTGTTGCTGCTGTCAGACAGCCAGTGGGATTAACTGATGCTCTCAGGCTCCCACACTCCAGAGACAGTGGTTGAAATTGCAGGAATCTAAGGAGTCTGGGGATTTTAAATCGACTAAGGCAGGCAGGTTTCTCAGGGATCTCTTTGGACTCACTGCTCCTTTGGTTCTCCCTAGTCGGATTTGGGACTTTAGCTCTGACGGCGGCTGGTTAGCTGCGATTACCAATTAAAGGAGTCTAAGGAGTCTTGGGGTTTATAGAAATAGCAGGCAGGTTTCAGGATCTCTTTGGTCTGAGGCTCTTCCTTTGGTTCTTGCTGGACGGTCAGCTGCGATTACCAATTAAGTTCCCGCAAATTTCCCTGAAGCTACCCAAGCTCCCAAGCACTAGAGTCAGACTTCTGAGGAGTAAGGCAGGCAGGTTTCAGGACTGGCTGCTCCTTTGGTTGTGTCTGCTTGGATTTGGCACCGGTCAGCTGCGATTACCAATTAAATTCTTGCAAATTGCCCCACGCCCAGTCGGCCCGGCCCGGCCCGGGCGGCTCTGCTGTTGCCACAATGTATAAACATGTTGGCAATCCCCACTGCCGGCTGTTTGACTTTCTCTCGCTTTGTCTATGGCAATTTGTTGTAACATTTTTAATTACACGACGACGCCAGCAACATATTTGCATAGACGGCAGCGCAACAACCGGCGATCATTGGGGAGCTGGTTGAACAAAACGCAACATTTTGTTGAATGCAACGCTGCCAACGGCAACAGCGGAAAGTACGCAAAAAAACACAAGCTCCATCCACCCAGCGAGGGTAGGAGAGGCAGCAACATTAACCGTTTTCCGATGGCAAATCCCAGCGAAGCACGCAATGCCGCATTGCCACCGCGGCCACGTCATGCGTCGTTCTATGTGATTATCGTGGGGCCTCCACAAGCGCCCGTCCGCAGCTGTCTGTCTGTCTGTCTGTTGGAACTATAATTATGTTGCCAGGCATCAGATTTGCGGCAGACAACACGTCGCCGACAAAGTGCCAAACAAAGGCGGCCCCGCCCCGGCAGTTGGCACTCAATTATGCAGCGATTGAAAAAAAAAAGAATTGGTTTTTCCGGTTAACATGACTTTATTTATATCTTTCAGGAGATTTCTCCTCTTCGGTTCACTTTTGTGCCGACAGTTCAGTTTTCTTTAATTTTACCGCCTTCTCGGATTTTGACTTTAGATCCTCCTTTGACTGACTTCCAACAGACTTTCCAACTCCTTGACTTCCACGAATTTGCTTATAGACTAACTTACATACTAGGACGGGACCCTTAAGGGGTTTCACACTTTATGCTTAACAGGAACTTTGTGCTTAATTCTAAACTTAATCCTAAGTATACACAAATCAGACTTTGTGTTTCATCGCTTTCATCGAGCACCCGGGGGGGGGGGGGGGGGGGGAGTAGGGGGGTTTAACTGGGGGGGGCAAGTTTTTTTCCCCTTAAATCCCCCTAAAAAACTTTCTCAAAAACCCTCAAAAACTTCCTTGAGAA
>JBAMCP010000945.1:0-31528 GCA_037075105.1 Lissocephala sabroskyi
ACATCGGACCACACGGTTCTGGATTCCTATAACTGCGGTCATCGTGTTATTCCCATGGAGCATGCGAAGAAGAGCAAGAATTATCCCTTCCACATTGAGTTTTGAAGGTCATCCAAAGGCAGCTCGATCGCACAATAATTATTTACTACCACTCTGGATATTTGTATGTTTTAGAACAGATGTTAGATTCAATTAAAAATAAAGCTGAGCTTTCCAATTACGCTGCACTCAGTCGTTTTCGCTTGAATAATCTCAATCAGCTTTTCCCTACAAAATTGAAAGCTGCCTGCGCTTGTGCGCGTTCAAATTTGGCGCCCTGAAATCACAGCGCCTGACCAAGTGGCAGCGCTGCATCAGCTGTTTGCCCAGCCGCAGCCAACATCACTTGGCGGCGTAAAAACCAAAACAAAACGAGGGTCACAGCGAGAAATTGACCCAAAATGTAATGTTTTTCTTGTTGTTGCCGCAATTTTGGGGGAGTTGGGCCAAGGGTAGACGTGTACCTTCCAACCCCCAAGTATCGTAGCTACAGCCGACCGCCTTTCCGCAGTGCAGTCGTAGCGGCTGACAACCTAACAAAAAATAGAAACCAAACACGTGAGTAGCGTTAAAAAACGAATGAAAAATAATAAACGAAACTTTTGTTTGCTGCTGTGGAATTGCAGTTTAAGCGGAAAACTAAGAAATCCGCCACGCTCCCAACTTATACAATACGCTCATCACAGCAAAGCCAAATCCAATCGACAACGCTAAAGTCGCTTCCGTCCAACAAACACACACGCACACACGCAGTCAGCAACGTTCATTTGAGGCTCAGTTTGACCGCAGCAGGAACTTCCCAGACACCCAAAATCGATGCACTGCCACATTATGGTCTATATGAGGATAGTATTAACGACTTTGGTCACCATAACGTGTCTGCTGGGCGACAACTTCGTCGAGCTGACGCAGCACCCCCTGCTGAAGGCACTGGCCGATAATGCCACACACGCGGCCATTGGCGCCCTCACGGGCATTGCATTCGCCATGCAGTTCTACGAACGAACCAGCCAGCTCTTTGGCTGGCTATTGATTTTCACATGCTTCGTTGTGTCATCGTTCATTGATTTGGATCACTTTTTCGAGGCGCGCTCGCTTTACCTCGAGGTAAGTCCCGCGCACTTCCATTTCATTTAATTCAATCGATTTGCGTTTCTTTCAGGACGCCACCAATCTGTCGCGCCGTCCGTTTCTGCACTGCTCCACGATTATAGTGGTGATGCTGCTGTTTTATGTGTGCACCGCGTGCCTCAACTATTTCCGCACCAGCCTCATGCTGGGCATACTGCTTTGTGCCTTCATTACCCATCACGCCAGGGATGCTATGCGGCGGGGCTTCTGGCTGTGCCCTCTGGGGCACACGGATCGCATACCCCAATTCGCCTACATTGTGGGGACCATATTAACGCCACACCTGCTGGCCCATTTGCATGCCATTTGTCGCTCGCCGTTCGTGCTGAGCTTCTTGGGCCAGTACGTGAGGCTGAGTGAATGCAACTACCGGAACAGTGGGGGCGGCGGCGGCAACTATTGCTACTTGCAGGTCTAAGCTGTTGGCTGCAACAACTTGTGATAGATTCGGAAACTTATGGAACTAAACCAAATAGCATCAAATTTATAGAACGCTTTCTAGGCTCCAAGCGCATTGGTTTTTTAGCTTTAAAAGGATATCAAAAGAGAATCTTCCACTTTACAGGACACCCAATTAGTAACATTTCTTCTTGCTAGAATATTATTACTAGATGTTTAGGGACTTTTATTAGGACACTTGGTACTACACACATAATATCCGGATTTGTGATATTTATAGCTTTTAAGCAATAATCCTAGGTAATTTAACTACAACTAGAATAGTTCGAAAGCAGAGCGCACAAACTGTCAATATTTTCCATCTTTAATTATATCGGACGCAAAATACGTATGTTTGTACATTTGGCCAAAGGAAACACACAACGAATGTAATGAGAACTCTAAGCCATTTTAATCGAGAACAATAAAAAGAGAACGAGGAAACCTCTGAATTCTGGGGTAAGCCGATTAATCGCTATTGATTTCGAATTGGATTGAATCAGCGGCGTTTAATCAGCAATTCTGTGGGTGAAATTTAGTCATTTCGGATTCGATGTTATAAATACATCGCGGCGATCGGCGGGGGTTGTGTTGATGGACGGATTACTCGGCGGATTTCCATAGAAAAATAAAATAAAAAAATATGTTTGTCTTTTTTTCCCTACGCTTTTCAATGAAACCGAAATTGAGTTCGCCGCGTAATAAATAAAACTCATAAAATTTCGAATGTGGGAAAATAAGTTCATCAAATTGCCAGACAAAGCCGAAGCCGAACAATGCGCTGCCCCCCCACCCACACAGGCAAACAGCCGCCGCCCCTCCTGCCACCTCTGCCTGCTTTGACAAATACGTTGCCGCTGGCAGAGGCAGCGGCGGCGGCAGCAACAGCGACGTCGTTGATCATTT
The DNA here is from genome assembly GCA_037075105.1 of Lissocephala sabroskyi. Lineage (NCBI taxonomy): Eukaryota > Metazoa > Arthropoda > Insecta > Diptera > Drosophilidae > Lissocephala > Lissocephala sabroskyi. The sequence continues at coordinate 2,515 of JBAMCP010000945.1, forward strand.
GGCGAAGCTGTTTGCTTGTTGGGTGTCGCGCTTTTTGGATGATCGTTTTGCTCATTTGTTCGTTTTCATTTATGAACATCCACAAACACCTACATACTTAAGTATATGAGTGTGTGTCTCTGTGTGTGTCGGTGGTGTGTTCTGGGAAAATTGAAAAGCCAACGGCACATCAGAGCCCAGTACAAAAAGTGTCAGCAGAGCGGCAGCAACGGAGCCCCCACCCCGACCCCGAAACCAAGCCAAACAAACTGTTGTTTAGAGTCACGTGTGTGTGTTTGATTGTGTGTGTTAAATAATTTGCCAAAATTTCGGACTCCGAGGAAAACATTCCCAACCCCTTCGCTGTAAGTCAGAAATCCCGTGAATGCTTTCCCGCCTGAGTTATCGAGTTTTTGTTATCGATTTGGCGTCTCCGCCCTGACACGCTTCGCTGGCAGTCCTAAATGTCTGGCACATGATAGATATGATCATTGTCGTTAATTATGGGGTATTTCCTGGCTTATAAATAAGCCACTAAATGCCGTGGGGGTTAATTGAAATTGATCTCAGCGGCAGAGTTGCTTTGGGGCCCTTAAATGCGATCTGGCGTTGTAAACAGGGGGATGTGGTATTTTTGGGAATTCTAAGCAAATCAACTACAATTTTCCAAGCAACAGGTTTATTTTTGGAATCGACATTAAATTTTGGCCTTCTGGTTCCGAGAATAAATCACCATTAACATCAACGGACAGCGCACCTTTATCATTACCGCTGTCAATGATTTCCGAAGCGTCCACAACAAGATTTCATAATATTTATCTAACATGATCATAACAGGCCCGATATTCTCAAGTACAAATAAACGAATATGCGGCGTCTTCAACTCGCAAAATTGCTCACAGATATACGATGTAAATATTTACATCGCAGCAAAATATTACAGAGCTACCGAAAGATCCCAATGCAGAAACTACCAATGACGTCGTAATGCTCTTTCTGAATAGATCACTGGAACTATTACAGATCAAAATGGTTAACTTGGAGAAGGCGAAGCTTTTCAGGAGAGGAAAAATATCGCTTGAGCCTAAGGAGATTTCGAGAACCCTAAGCTACTTAATGATTGATTAAAAGGTGACGGATTTTAAAATAAATAAGAAGAAGATAGGATTGTTGGATCCATGAACAAGCTCAAGAAGAAGTTTTACAATTTCCTCAAGCCCTGAAATTTTGAAAATTGGATTAAAATATCAGAAAATTCTTTAAAAATGTACAAATTTAAATCAAATTTAAGATTAGCGACGAGAACAGATTAGAGAAGCTAAAGAAACCGCGACTGCTTCGAAAGTTTGATAAGAAAGGAACGCCGAGAGTCTTGCTTGCCTTTTTGGGTTCCTATCGAACCGATTAGATCATTTCGAAAAGAGTATTTAGCTGCGTTGAGTCCGATGAGTGAAAACCTTGATGGAAATTCAACGGAACGTTAAATGCCCGGTGCCTTTTGGCCTTTCCTTTCTTTCGTCTTTCATCTGAGCATCTTACACTTCAGGCCATCAATTTTACCACATTTTCCATATTTTCGTTCGCTTTTTTCATAATTTCGAATATAATTTGTTTTGGCATCGATTCAGCAGCCTCAGATGAAAATTATGCCCCGAACGCGTGGCGCATTTTATGCATTTTCCCTCTTTCAAGTAAACATTCCGAATGGAAACACCTACACGGCTAGCCGACTGCAACTGGCTTCCTTTGGCCCGAAATGATGGGAATATTTCCACAAATCTCTTAAATGATTCTTTTAAATAATAAACGCTCCATATATTCTCTCGCCACGCTTTGCCGGCTCCAAGTTCAGATTTATGTACTGTTAATTGAGTCGTGAAATTCCCCCGCAAATCGGTTCGGACTGGTTCCATATTCCTCCTATCAACCGATGTCTGGGCAGACAGCTTTGGTTTAATCTACGAGGTGATTAAGAGCTCTCTGTCTTTAGACAGTGAAATTGACCCGCCCGGCAATGAAGAGTTCAAAGTCATTTTCTTCTGGCCTTTGTCTGACTTTCGATTGCCTATTTTCGTCCTAGTTGAAGGAACCTTAAAGTCACCTCATGCCTAGAAATTGGCAAGCAGGGAATCTAAATAATGAGGCTGTCGATTTATACTAATATTTCAATAAGGCGGACAGCCCGCGCTGCGTATGCTTAATGGCCGCAGAATGAATTACGACTGCAGGTGCGCTGAGGTGTCCCAATTATTTCTGGGGCACCCGACAGCCGAGCAATTTAATTGCATCAAAGGCATTTCGATTCGAACCGAGCAGCCCTTTCCATTTGTGTGATAAATCAGAGATTCAGTGTCAGCCCTCACAAAATGTTGAGATCCCCATGCGTTTCGTTTCCTTGCTGATGCTCTTGTGTCTGAGCTTCGTGATGGTGGTCAATTCGGCTCAAGTCGAACGGGTCCAGACCTGCAACTATCCCGCCCACCGGAGGAAACCGGGCTATCAAAAGAAGCGCGCCCAAAGACCCCAAGGAAGCGACAGCGCCAAATGCGACCCCAAACTCAAGCCAGCCTCGGCCTGCAAAGATAAAAACAACAAGAAGACCACCGAGATGGCCTCCAAGGCAGCCCTCACCGCCAAAACGGCCTACGACAAGCAGCTCCAATACGCCCAGGTGGCCAGCCAGAAAGCCAAAGAGGAGCTGGCCCAGCGAGCCTTCCAGGCGGCCAAGGCTGCCGAGGCGGCTCTCGAAGGCAAGAAGCAGCATTTAGAGTGCCTGCAGCGCAGCCTCTGCGAGACCCAGGCTGCCATGGAGAAGCTCAACGCCTCGCTCAGCAACGACAAACACTCCAAGCTCTCCCTGGAAGTGGGCGAGGCCATGAAGCGCCAACTGGAGCAGCTGTCGGCACTGGAGACGGTAATGACCAAGGCTCTGGAGGTCATCAGGACGGCCACTTGCAATGCCAGCAAGCAGCTGAAGCGACAGCGCTTGTTGTTTGCCGAGGGCCAGAAACATGCGGAGAAACTGCACCAGTGCCTGCAGGCTGCCCAGGTGGACCTGCGGCAGACGGAGACGAGTGCCCGGGGGGCGTACAGTTCGGCGCAGGAGGCCAAGAAGCGCATCAAGGCCATGAAGCGGCTGGTGGCCCAGCTGAAGACGCTGGCGAAGAAGGACTCTATGGACAGAGCGTGCAAGCAAATTTGTTGAGTTTTAAAGATTTTCTCACTGTTGGAATAAAGTTTTATATTTTTTAAAGACGAATCCGAAGCGCGCGCCGTTGCAAGGCACGAAAATAGCTCATACGCACTGGGCACCGTGTTACCGGGTTGAATGACTTATGTTTCGCTAGACATTCTAAATTTAAGTCCGCCATCTTCTACATGTGCTGCACCTGTTTACATAATCATAAATAGCCGATTTATTAGAGGCCTGAGGAACCCACCAACACCCCATAAATATCCCCCAGGGAGTGTGGGTATTTGACTTTGATATTTCCACGCAACGCTCCGTCGGCTGCTCAATAAATCCGATTGATTATTTGAGGGAAAATCAACCACAGGTCGCTCCAGTGGATGCCACAGACTTTTTGGCTCGATCGACGTTCGAGTTCGATGACAAAAAAGCCATACAAAAGATCGATGGCCGAGAGGGAGAGCGGGGAGAATGGGGGCCAAAATTTTTAAAAATTAACCAAAATAGCAAATGGAAGCGGCAAGAAATTTTTCAATTTTATGAAAGTCGGCGGCTGGGCCGTCTGTCCGTCGGCCTGCCGGTTTTTCGAATTCATTTCATTCTGTGTGTGTTTTTATTTTGTCTGTTTCACGCCAGCCAACCGCGCCGGCTGCTCTCCGTCGTGTGCGCCGCTGTCTTTCTGGTTTCTGGCCACATTTTGAGCAGCCCCAAGACGAAATCGCCCGGCCGCAGTTCTCAATTTTGTTTGAGATCTCGAAGCGAGACGATCACAGCGAACGCGCGCGCCTTAAAAATCTAGCAAAAATTTAATTTAAAAATTAATCATTTAAATATTAATTTCCCCAGACTTGCAATAGTTATAAATTCAAATAAATTAGTTTCTCTTTAATTCGATTGTGCGATTCGCGCCAGTTGGTGGCATAGAAAAAGTTCTTTTGGTTTAGAAACCAAATTAATCAATTGCACGCGAAATTCTCTAAAAATCTCGAGTGAAAAACAAACCACATATCATTGTCGAAAGTTCATTATCTCACACACACACACACCGCTGTGGGGGAGGCCAAGGCCCCGCGATTAACCACTGAAATTACTCATACGCCACCGACATCTCCATTGCCGCAGCGGCCCAGCTGTTGGTGCAAAATATTTGCTCAACTCCCCCCCCTCGATTCGATTCGTCTTGCGCACGCACACCTCAAATATTGAATGAGCCCAATGAGCGGCCTACGTCATCAGTTGAAGGTAAGTAAACCCGCCCGTCCGTCCAAACCACCAACAGACAGCCAGTCGCCCTTTTGAAGGCGGGAAGAGGTCCCGGGGATACGCACATTTCGACCTTTAAGGCGAGAGGAGAATTTGCGTGCTTTAATTGTTGTTGGCAAAGAGCCTTGGCTATAAATACGCTTTATAATATTATTAATCCCATAATTTTATAGCTTGTTTAGCTTTCGGTTTTCGACGTCTCACGGCGACGGTGTGTTGATTGTTTTCGGCTTTTATTTTTACGGACAAACTGCGTAATATCGGCTGCTCCGAGGGCGCCGCGGCACCGTCTGGCGGGGGAAACGTGACTGATTGGCTATTTGGTTTTTGCCGAGCCAGAATTTTTATGCCAAAACAAGGACTTTTAAATTTTCTATAAGCCACGAAAAAAACTCTTTTCCCAACTCACTTCCAGAGGAACTTTCTTCAGAGTCAGCAAACTTTGCTAATCTGCAAAAACAAATGCTTCACTCTTCCTCGCGCTAAGCTTCCCTCTCCTCACCTGGTAAATCTAAATTTATAGGGCCCAATTCCCCGATCCGGAAGAGCTGCACGAACCGCCTGGTGGCGCACTCCAGATCGGGCACCAGCACCGAAGTCCCACTCTGCATCTGCACCTTGTGGAACAGCCGGTCCTTCTCGGCCAGGCTGGTCACCACCTCCTTGAGGTCCTCCGAGCGATCCCGGCAGCCCAGCTTGCCCACATAATAGAAATGCCGGTTCTTATTGAACCAATACAGCAGATAGTCGGCCAACACATCGATGCCCACCATCTCCTCGGGCAGACAGCCCACCAGCGCCAGGCGCAGGCCCATCTCGTCGTTGAGTATGCGCGGCTGGACGCTGGCAATCTCCGTGGACAACAAGATATTGGGGTTCTCGGAGATCTTCAGAAACCGACTGTCCTTGCGGTCATTCTCGAACTTGCCTTGCTGGAACAGGCGCAGAAGCGTTCGCTTGCCCACATTTGGAATGCCGAAGATCATCACTTTGAAGTCCTCCTTGTCCGATTTGACGGCCATGGCCTGGAGGTAGGGCAGCAGGCAGCGGTCGGCGGTGACCGTGTCCGTCATGCAGGAGGTGAAAATGGCATGGGCCAGGGACTCCCGCTTCTCCACTTGGCTGGCAATCTGCCGGTGGTCGCAGGAGTCGGTGAGATCGCGTTTGTTTAGGAGCAGGACGTGGGGCGTGGAGCTATTGGTGACGGACTCGTGGAATTGCATGTTGCGGCCCGAGACTGGAATGCGGGCGTCGTGCATTTCGATGATGCAATCGATGTCGGACATGCGGTGCTTGAGGTGGCCCAGTCCCAGGCGCAGGGGGCCGCTGTGCCAGTTGATTTTGCTGGGCAGGCGAAAGAATTCGCGAAAAAAGTTCCTCTTGGCCATATCAGAAATTTTGAGTAAAGTGTACTAAGGCGTAGAGAATTTTGGTGTACATTTGAAATTCGGATTCTATGAAACTGTCATTTCGAGGGGAACCGAACCGAACACAAACAGGAAGTCCATTAGAAAGTGGAGCATCCGCCGGGACAGCCGGGCGGGCGTTCGGTCATTCGGTCATTCGAAGAGCGCCAAATTCTTGCCTTCATTTATCGGAGACATTGCCTCCTACACACACGACGACTGCTTAATGTTCTGCCCAGTATAAAAAAAAAATAGAGAAACAAATTATTTGTTTACCCAAAATATACTTGAAAATATAAACAGACCGTTTATTAGCTTTTCTGGTTATTGTTTTTGTATTCTGCTCCCCCCTCCGTTTTGTTTACAGGGGCACACAACATTAAATTAGGAGGGCAATGAAAATGCTGTTAAACTTAAATTAAACTCAAATTATGCATATTTTATTAGCCAAGGGAATTCCCGAAAAACTTCAAACTCTAAGTTGCTCCTTAGAGACAAAGAAATCGATTCCAATCTCATATAAATCCTTACTTAGCTCACTGCTGAAATTCTGCTGATAGTTTTTTTCTTTTTTAAGAGATAAGTTCAATTTTTATGGGAGTTTCCTGAGTCCGTAAGTCAAAACCTCGCTGGCTTATCTTATTTGATAAATATAATTCCCTGGCACTGATATGCGGTCGATTCCATTCATTTGAATTATGGATTCAAGTTCTTTATCTGCCGATCAGTTTCTTTTACTGATTAATGGAATTTAAACTTATTAAAGTCTGTTGAAAATAATATATTACATATAATATCTCGGGGACTTACTATAATTATCTGGGACCCTCTAATGCAAAGCAGAAATCTTTAAAATCTTGAAGTCTTATGGAAAGACTTTACGATCGTACCAAAAGAAAGATATTTTAGCTGACGACTTCCATAGCCGCTTGCTGATTTCTTTTATTCATGGAAACATAAATATATTGAGGTGTTTTGAAGAACATATTCTTGCTTTCATATCTGCAAAATCTATGCTCTCTGCTTTGTTCCACTGCTCTAAATAAGAATTTATAGCTGATTATATAGTTGTCATAGGGGAAATCAATTTCTCTGCTATATAAGCCCCCAAATCTATTGGACCCCAAAGTCATATGAATGAATAACCCAATTCCCAGCAAAAAAAAAAGAGACAATCTCTGGGGAGATTTCGAGTTATGTTTTGAGTTCTCTCGTAGTTCGTTGACTGAGAGAATACGCTCCAAATATATTCTGTCATCTGGTGAATAAAATTTAATTTTTATGCTCTTGGCAGGCGGTGGCTAAAAAATTCATAGACGACACCATTAAAATCAAATTTAAATGTGTGGAATATTTTTCTTCTATTTTTCTGCCAGCCGGGGCCAGAAAAAATGCAATTAAATGCGTATTAAAATGTCGTTCCGCATTTGTTTCCATTAATTCTCTTGTTTTTTATGGCCTGCGCACAATTTTCGGACAACTTGGGGTCTCCCCAAAAGGATGTCTTGGTTGAAGGGGGTAAAGGTAGGGGGACTGGGCTATTGGCCTGATTGAAGGCAACTGGCGACTGGCGACTTCGACGCGGCTTGCATTTTAATGAATGAACTGCAGGTGCCATTGATCGATTGACTGACTGAGTGACTGGCTGACGGACAGCCTGGGGCGTGACTTCTGGGCCATGTCAGTCGCATTTGCGTTGCCTTGGGAGCACACACAGAATTTCCAACGTTCGCCCCCAAACATTTCCTGTGTTTCGCCAAAAAATTAATAATAAAATTGCGAAAATGTGGAAATGTATTTTACAGGCACTTAAAATCGTCTAATGCCGGTTTAATGGTTTTGTTTTTCTTTCTTTTCCGATTCAATGGTGCAGAGATTTCATTTGCGTGGAACAATTGCATTCCAACCGCCCACACAGATTTTTTTTAGGTACAAAGAAAACGAAAAACAATTCATCATAATTTTTCGAAGGCGGCAGTCTCATTAGACGGGTGCTAATTATTAAAATTAATTAATTAATTTGATTAAAACATTGCGAAAACGGTTGGCATTTTCGAAATACATTTTAAGTTTTCAGAGATCTTCTGGTTTGTTGGGGGAATACACGCTAATCTGTCAGCCGTCAGCCGCAAGGAGAGCCCCCGAAATTTTCGGCCACTTGCCCGTCGCCGTTTTGTGTTTTCGGTTTCTGGCACATTGAAAATGTTTTAAATTCTCAAACGAAAATAAAACTTACTATAAATTATAAATAGCAATTACAACAACTCACGACGTAATTAAATTAATGTCAAAAGTAAAGATCCCAAACACAAGAACACAAAGACAATAGATCGATCCAAGAGCGGTTGCTGGGGATTTTGTGTTCTCTGCAGCAGCAGCCACTAAAAATTATAAGATCGTAGTACATTTTTAAGGGAGGTTTAATTGTTATTTTTAGGCACTTTAGGTCCTTTGCTGGTGGTAGGATTCATTAATTTACCTTTATCATTTTTATGAAGGAAACAAATCTGCAGCAGAATTTGCATACCCTGGGGCAGAAATTAAATCCCGGCCAAACCACCCAGAGAACAGTTGCCCCTAAGCCCAAATAAAGATCTCCTTCAAGGCAGATTTAAGGAGCTTATAAAACACAATTTGAGAAGGTTTTTTGAGGGTTAATTTCGGCTTTGCTTAAACTTCAAACTGCAATTAAAACCGTCTTAGTAAAGAAACTCGTAACCTCAGCACCCCAAAGTATGCAATTAGTGGGCATTCGTGCGCACTAACAATTTCGCTTGGGTGTCGGGCATTCGACTTGTTTGGCGGTCGTGTTTATAAAATGAAATCTAAACATCTGAGGGAATCTTTTTCAGCAACCGAAATTTAATGTTTCTATTTTCTTTTCTTTTGCAGATGCTGGGCACAGCGCTGCTGGGGAAACGTGCCACCAAGGTAAACACAGCGAGCTCATAATTCCCTCTGATGAGTTTTGATTTCACTTTCGATTCTTTTTCTTTGTGTCTTTTTAGTCCGTGAAAAAGAAACCGTTCACAGAGGTGGAAATTAAAGGTAAGTCCCCGCATCAGCGAAAAGTTTGTTTTCCCAAACTTTTGCTTACATTAAGTCTAATTAAAAATCTGTTATTATTATCGACTGGGCGAAGGCATCGATCATTTGCAGTTTGGCTTTGGAGATCATTGACACCAGCGGGTCATTTGGCCGTCTTTCGTTTGGGGTTTTATTTTTGGCTCGGTTTATTTTTGGGTAACTGCCCCGGGCGCCTCTTTCCCCACTTTCACTGCCCCTCGGGTGCGTTTATTTTAATGGCCAAGCTGCCGGGCGTGGTTGCAATTGCCGGCCGCCTTTTTGCTGTTCAACATGCAAACAGTGTAGTTTGCGGTCCATCACGGGAAATGCTTAAAAACAATTTTCCTCTCGGCTATTTTTAGTCGGGCAACACAGAAATCCGTGAAAATCCAACGACAGGTGCACTGACACTTTGCCGTGTTGCCTCGCTCGACTGGGCGATCTTATGATTGATCGTCATCTGTTTCTCCGCCCAGATGGGGGATAATGGGTTCCCATTCAAATCCAAAGATCCTCTGAAGTAAGTAGGACTGACGGTTAGGGGTTGCCGCCTCCCTTATGATGGGCCATCTGTCCCGCCTTTTATAGCTTCTTTTGATGGACGTTTATCGTAAATTCCTCTAATCCTTTTCCGGTCCTTAGTTTAGGATTTGTTTTGAGTGAATTTTGCACCTTCCCCTACCCCAAATATGTTCCCTGGCAGTGCTAATCTAATCAGCGGATGAATTCTCAGCCCGGCAATCGAAGCGGCCGAACTTAATTAGCGCCCGGGGCTCTTTGGGTGGAACCGACACTGATAGCCGCTCGGAGAAACCACCGCCACCCACACATCACGTGCCGATCTCGAAAATATTTCCACTCTAATTGCCGCCGGCCAAATTAGAAACTCAATTAGTCATACTCTGGGCGCGTCCATGGCGAATTTCGAGTTTCGTTTTTAATTATTTTTTATATCGGTTATCCATCATTTCGCCCGCGTTACTCATACGCCCACCGGCGGTTTGTTTACATTGCCTAATCCCCGGGAAATGATAAGATCGCCGGACCTGGACTTAAGCCCACTCCCCCAAGAGACTTGGTTACTTTCACTGCAGTCGGCGGTGGACTGGTTACTGTGCCCAATTCAGGGTTTCCTTGATAAGCGATAAAGATAAGCTATCTGGGGATCAGGGAAATGAAAACATCTCCGCCGACACTCCGTCAAGTGGAAGTGTCAAAATAAAAGAGCTGAAATCACAGCACCCACAGACTTGTCTATACTCTTTTCGCAATGCTCTGGGCCAAATGGCCAATGAGCAGCCGAACTGATAAAAAAACAAACTCGCAGTTATCTCAGTCGAGAGGCAGCGTTGTCAGCTATCAACAATATGAAATATAATGCCAATATACAATTCACACACACACACACTCGAGTGGGGCTGGTGGGGAGACGAGAGACCGAGCAGACCCAAAAAAGTCAGTCATTATCTTGGAGTTTTCGTAGATAAATCGGCACGGCACTCAGAGCCGCCAAGGGAACGGGAACCCGAACGGAATCAGACTAGAAGCCTAGAAGCCTCTAGCCAGCATTTTAGCCACATGCTTGGCCCGAACGCCCACAATCAATTAGTTGGCTCTTACGGTTCTGGCTGTGAATTAATTCCGCCGGCATTAAAGTCGCTCGAAATAAAAAAATTCGTTGCAAATTTCGTGACTCAATTTCCACAAAGTTCAATTGATTGATAGACCGCGATTGTGTTTTCGCTTCTCTGTGTGTGTGTAAACAAACAATAACAATCGTAATAATAGAAATTTACACATTCCCCACAAATATGAGCAATGATGATAAGTGTGAGTATGCTGACCAATTCCCCTCCCGTTGGCCGGGCCAGTTAACCGGAACGGAGGGATTGTTGCCAACGGAAACGCGGGAAAGCCCCCAAGCCTACAGGGATTATAGCCTTAAGTTCTGAGTATTAGACAAAGAACCTCTCAGTGGTCAGGTGTGTGGATTTTTCCAACTAAGCGCTATCAGTTTCCAGAATTTCTTAAAGCGAAAGCTTTGAAAGGGGGAAAAAAGTGAGCTTTCTATCCTAAGAGGACTCAGGCCTCACTTGGGTGACAGAAGTTCCTCTCAGGGTTTATCGTGGGTTTGATTTCATTATTGATTATGTGAGTTAAAGGATCCTATGATCTTGAAGCTTAGAAGACAATTTTACCCTAGCAAAATCAATGGTTATTTTGGTCTTTAATCCCCAGCAACCCACGAATTGGATTCCCTAAAAAAAAGACCTATTTTCAAATCATTGGTTTCCCCAAATTGATCTCAGACTTTGCCGAAAGTCCACCTCAATTTTTGGACTCTAAAAAAATCGGGCCACCTTAAAAAAAAAGAAATCTCCGCTGGATCATTTAATCCCAATTGGTTTATTGGCCGCATGAGTAACCCGAAAATTTTCCTGCGCAGGGAATTTCGGTTGCCGTGTCGCTGTTTGTCGGCGGCTTGTAAAACTAATTAAACGTTTTGTTGCTGCTGTTGGTGTTGCCTGTCGCGATCCGCTTTATTTATCAGCAACAATTTATCTTGGTTTCGGCCCAACCCACCCCCCGGGCTGGTGGAAGGGCGACAAATTGCGACGGCAGTTGGCAGTTAATTTGTTGCCACTTTAGCCGCTGATGAAAACTGACAGTCGCAACAAAAATTTTCGGCCACGCCTGCATTTTGATTTATGGCCCAGCCCACAGAATTTGCCCATTGTTTTTGTTGTGTTTGCCTTTTTTGCGCATTTCGGGTCGCCGTTTCGAATGACCGACCGACCGACCGTCCGCCGGTCAAGCTTCTGCCCAGCGGATAATTAAATCCCCAAGCCTCTCGGGCGGAGATTCCCCCAAAAAAAGATTAAAGGCGGCGAGTGAAAAACGAGTAAAATTTACGCGTGTCGGCTGAATTATGATGAGCAGCATAAAGCCAAAATTTATAGAACCCTTAAATTTTTTAAGGGTCTCGGGGAATTTTCCATCGGTCACGTATTAAATTTCTTGATGCGTTCGCCGCTCAATTCAATTTCGGAATATTCCGCTGGCCAATCGATCGGCCAGCTGCAAATTGACCAAGTTTTTCTACAAAAAGAATCACAGGACCTTTCCCGCCTGAAACGATTTGCAATATCCTCCGCCCAAACTGCTGCACGTGACTTCATTTAGTTTCACGCTGCGCCGGCCAGCGGGTCGCCCCGGCCCGCCTAATGATAGTGACGATATCGGGGGAACTTGAGTTTGGATTCTTTCTGTTTGTTCGGAGATTGTTTTTTGCAAGTTTTGGCAATTAATTTTAATTAAAAGTTTTTCTTTCGGTTCCGTTTGAATGCCACAAGCGCGTGGAAAGCGCAGGCAGTTCGCTGAACTCGCAAGGGCGCGGGGGGGTGGCAAATTAATTCGTTTTGCGAATTAGCCAGCTTAGTGGAGGGTGGTGGGTGGGTTGGCAGAGGGGGGAGGGGATTTTTAAGCCACTTGAAAATTTCTGCATAATTTTGAGCTTTGCATATTTTATTCGCCCAAATGAAATTACGCATACGACAAGTGGGCTGGCAAACGGCAGTGTCTTCTTATTTGCCGCTCGTGCGGGCCGACTTAATTAGAAATTATATAAAAACCGTTGGAATTGTTGCATAAAAAGCGAAACGTGCCACCCCGTGGGCCATGGACTGGCCAACCAGCGGCGTTGCCTCTCCGCCGACCCACCTCCCCACGATTTTGGCCATTTTGTTTTGTTCGACAAATTCGCTGAGCCAGCCACATGGCCGGCCAGGGTTGTCGCTCTTCGTTGTCAGTCCCAGAGAGAGAGAGATAAAGTCCGAGGGGGTGAGGGGCGGCGGGTGACCTGTGCAGGCTGCAAGGCGCTTAGGGCAACGCGTTGCCTTGGCAAATTGTTTCGTAAGGTTGTCACCACTCATACAGGGTGCCACGTTCTAAAGTCCTTTAGCGAGAGAGAGAGAGAGCGTGAGGGTGGGGGGAGTGAAAGCGAAAGTCTGGCAATGAAAGAACAAAATTGCGTTTTCCTTTTTAAGCAACGCGCGCGCTCGCCGAAAACCGTTATAAAAACAAAAACAAAATGGCAACAACAAACCCACCGGATGCTCCCTCACACACACACGAACAGCCCCACATCGGTGGCCACACGAACCGCCCTCGTGGAGGCCCGAAGCCTCCAACTATCGCCCAGCGCCATTCACTCGCCCGCCGCCCGAAGGAGCTTCAGTGTTAAGAAGACGACGCGCTGGTGAACAACGTGCAGTTGCCCGCTGCCAGTAGAGGAGACCAAAGGCCGCTGTTTTTGTACGAGCCACTCGTGTTTTTATCTGGCCCGCAATCAGTTTCCAATTGGACTGCGGATCCGTGTGTGCGATTTTTCGATTGCTGTTGGTTGTTTCGATTCAATTTTGATTTGGAGTGTCACCCTCACGTTTCAATTTGTGGTAATCAGGGCCCGAAAAATACGAAAATTCCTGGAATTTCTAACATCTGCTGCCGGTGCCAGTGGCATCCTTGTGGCGATGCTGGTGTCGCGCTCGGCTAATAATAATTGGAACGTGGCCTTGGCAACGGGACACGCACTCCGGCCGCAAAGTGCATTCGAGCCGCCAGTCGCCAGTCCGTCCAGCCGCCGCCCATTGTTATGGTTATGTCACCCCGACACCCGGACAGCGGGCAGCGTAGATTGCACGTTGGCCTGGCGTTGACGGCCGCCTGGCGCCTGCCTGGGCTCTGGGTGGGGGCCCTTATAAAATCGGTTGCATACAATGTCGAAGTTTTATGAAGCGTGAAATTATGAGCCCGAGCTTAAATCTAAACGCACTCTACGCCCAGTCGATCCATAAATCCGTTAGATGTTTTTTTCGCGCACGTGGCTGGTGGGCATTAAAGTGGAAGTAGGAAAAAAGCTTTATCGCTTCCCAGAACCCAACGGGCAGTCGGGAAATTCCATTACCTAATCGGCTTACAGTTGGAGGAGGTTGTGGCTCAGAAGCCACAGGATCTGCTGACAGTGATCTGTCGGATTCTTGATTCTCTCAAGCTTGAATTTGTCCCTTCTTCCTGCTTTTTTATTGGCCTTCTGCTTTTGTGCATTTTAATTTGTGTCAAAGAGAAAATTTCTTGAATTCTTCAAAGTTCATTTGCCATCAATTAGGAAATTGCAAATCAATTAATTTTCTTGGGACGTAAACAGGCCGTGACCGAGAAAATTAATAAATTTCAAATGGCAAATTCAAATTGGGCCATGCCAAATTATTGAAATATTAAGACGGCCGACTTAACAAACGGCAGTCATAAATTCTCCCGAAAGACGACAACTGCCAAGCCATCGACATAAAACAGAAATTGCCGGACCAACCGCCCCCCATAAGAGTCCTTCAGCCTAAATCACTTACAACAGCGCCCCCGTCTCTGACTGACGGACGGACTGGTTGACAGCCAGACTTGGGCACTTTGACCCCAAAATCTTGGGGCAGGCGAAGGCGCGAAAAAGAATTTGATTCTTGTACGAGTAATTAATGGGAATTAAGTTTGCCCAGAAATTGGTTACGAGGTCAAAGTGCGTGATATTCAAATTGAATCCGACGAACAACAACAATCAAAGAAACAAACAAACAAACAACAGCAATCAGAAAGTTCGCTATTTTTAAAAAAACAGCCGCGTAAACATCCAGAACATTACTCATACGCCCAGTTGGCCGTTTAAGTTTTGCCAAAGACACAAGTACGCTTCGTTCAGTGGCACAAAAAGATTGAATTATAGAAAACGAACAAAAATAAACACACGCGTTCAGAGTGTGAAAATTGAAAACCACCGCTCATTTTTGTCTACTCAAGAAAATGGATCATAAAGCAATTGCCAGCCAAGTGCGAGGTGAGCCAAATTTCCACTCCCCTAAGCGATCGAAAGACCCACGAGGTTCCCATTGAAAGAGAAGTTCTTGGGGGTCCTTCAACTGCCTGGCCCTCGAGTTATCTCTCGATAAAGTCGCCTTCGGTGTTGACTTTGCAATTGATCGGTGTTTAAATTTGTCGAGGGGAAAACTTTGTCTGCCAGCGGGTGAAATGACCTTCCTTCCGTGTAGAAAACTATTCAGCCCGCTGCCCCAACGGGAAATGAGAGTCCACTCAATGGAATGCCGGAGGAGCTGGCAGGATTCTCAGTTCAGTTTCAAACAGCTGGCAGGGCAACCAAGCGCAGGGGGTCAAATGCCATCAAGCAATTATCAAGTTGAAGGCACAACAAACAAGAAGAATAGACAACAAAAGACACCTCGCCCCGGGCAACCGCAGGACCCGTCTCCTTGATGAAAAGCCAACAGCCAAAAGTGCATTCGAGGCGACAAAGTTTTATGGGCAAATGCATCTCGGTGAAAAATTGCGTTACATTTTTCAAGCCTTCTGACAAAAGTTGCGCCGCGAATGCCTTTGGCTGTTCCTGCAATTAGTCCCCGCGACATTTACTGATGAGGCAGGACCCTGCCAGGACCCACAGCGCGTTGATTTAATTTTGCAATTAAAAACTTTCCATAATTGCGAAGAACAACAAAGTTCGGGCAAGGTGTTTGGGTTGTGTGACTTTCGGCTGAGTTGACAGCTTGACATTCCCACTAATTACCGCCGAGTGTAGGCAATTCGCTGGGTGACAGAACGACAGACCGACGAGTTGACAAAGGCGGACAAGTTGAGGCGGCCACGTGCAGCATCGGCGATTAGCATCGTCAGTGGAGGGCCGCCGCCGCCGCTGTCCTTTCAGGAATCGATCCACAAGTTGTGAAAGCGCCAACAATGAAGAAAAACAACAAGCGCCCCTCGCCAGACTCTTGTCGGTGATTGCAACTGCTTTGTGGGCCGGGTCAAGGGCAAGCCGAGCGCCAGGATTCGAGTGCGATTACATCTGAGGACAGGCAAAGTATTTGCATTTCTCAGAGGGGCAAATAGTGAATGAATCTTAAAGTCCTTACGTTCACCTTTGAGTGGGCAAAAGGCGCTCAGCAGCAAGGACACTTGCCTCCTTTAGCAGCGTTTCAAAACAAATTACCTGTCAAAATCGAAGCGTCGGAGGTCAGCTGTCGTCAGGGGATTTCGGGCAATTTGTCTGCCCGGCCGGCAATGACACCCAAGCCCTTCGGCCCCGGCCCTGCCCATAACTCATAAGCGATTCGTTATCGCGACTGAGTAATCCGCCCCGAAACGGCAGCCGCTCAACAAAAAACACCTCAGGGTCAGCGGAAATTCCACTAGTCAGACTTTCATTGCGATTTAAAACTACAATCGGCTGGGGCCGCCAGGATCCTCACAACAGCCGCATGGTCACCTGGTCGGGCTCCGGGCGTCTGCGCGTCGTGCAGGACAAAAACCAGACCACCACAAAGGCCACCAGCTCCAGGATAAGCAGACTGAGGCCCACGTACTTCACAGTGTCGTTGTCGCTGATGTTCTCCGAGACAAAGTCCCGGAACTTGCCGCGGCAGCCGCCGTTGATGTTCCACGGCTTCAGGCAGTTGTCGTCGTCGCAGCAACTCGAAGGCGGTAGCTGCCCCATCAGCGCATAGTCCTGCACTCCGTTGAGCCCGCAGCAGTGGAACCGCCGCTGGATTTGCTCGTACAGGATGGTGTCCCGGGACAGCCAGGCCGTGTCCATCACGGTGGCAGCTGCGTCATCAAACAGCCGCTTGTTGGTGAATAAAAGCACCACAATTGTCAGCTGCAGGCCAATCAGGCTGAGATTGAAGGCCACCGACTGGCGGATGATGCCGCAGCAGTGGAGAATCAGCAGCAGCACTACAATCGAGCCGCTGACAATCAGGGTGATGGGTATGGCCACTTGGGGCTTATAGGCCTCCTTGACGTTCTCCTCAATCGTGCCGAGGTTGTGGAGGACGAAGGCGCCGCACACAAAGCCCAAGATCCCAATAATCGCCACCATCACGTGGATGGTGTTCATCAGAATCCGAGCCAAGATCTTCTCGCAGCCCATTTTGTCGTTCGGCAAATTAAGATTACTTTTTAAAGTTCTCACAGAGCACAACCCGCGCCTGCCTTGGCCTACGCCCAACTAAACTGGGGGCTCTTTCATGCCCACAGAACCCCCCAAATACCACGACAATGAGGGAGCCCAACGAACTAAGTTCTCTTTGTGGGGAACACAGAGACCATTGGGGTTCTTATAATGACATCATATGGGAGTCGAGTCACAGCAAACACTCTCTTCTAATCTTATCTACTAACAGTTTAAGTGAGTTAAGTGAGCTGCCTATCGCCGGTTATGGGAAAAGAGTTCGGGTGACTTTGGTATCACTCTCTTTGGTTCTACCCTTAAAGCATATATCGCTTAAAATTAGATAGTATGGATCGAAATGGCAGGGCTGATTGTTTATAGAACGAGAATAGGAATTTCAGGAAGCGGAGATTCTTATATCGATTAAATTTAGTCAGATAATAAAGCAAATCCGACTGTGAGGGTCTATCACACTTAAACGCGCTTCATATCGAAGTTTATATGAATTTCTACAAATTATCAATTATAAGGAACGAAATATAGAAATATAATAGTGAAAAACTGTCTTGGAATTATAAAGTCGATAGAATTCTATTGTTGGGAGTACTTTACAATCTCTAGTCCAACCTAGAGTTGTAGGGGGTCAATTAAGAATCCTTTTATAGCCCCACAGCCTCTCTGTTACAATAGATCTTATAGAATAGCACTTACCTTCAGTTTCCATTTAGTTGTTGTTCCATTTAGTTGTTGTTCCATTTAGATGTTGTTCGGATCCTTGTAGTTGTTGTTTGGTTTTGTTTTATTATTAATCGCGCGTTTTCCGTTTGGTTGAGTAGATTTTATTAAATTTTATATTAAAACACTCGATTAAATTCACTGACACCCGCGCTGGCGATTAAACAACCAAGAAGAAGAAAAAACATAAACATGACTTGCATTTCTCGATCGCGAGCAACTGCCGGTGACCGCCGTCTGCCGGACTTATATACAAAATCTGGGCCCAGTGATCGAAGCTTAAAAGCTTTTAGTTGTGAAGCTCGAAAGCTTTTGCTTGTGAAGCTCTCTCAGGAGATCGCAGGCCAGAGTGGTGGCTTGAGGAGAAGCCAAATGGACAGATGGACGGAATGGACAGACGGACAGTCAAAAAAGAGCAAATAGACAGACAGACCTGTAAATGGACGATCTTTAAAACGACTAGGGGCGGTCAAAAAGACAACTGGACAGACAGACGGACAAACGTTGACAGTTGCTGTGCTGGAGAGCCAGACAGTCGGACAGCCGGACAGACGAAACGGGGGAATAAGCGGTGTAGTGATCTGGCGGTCAGCCAAGAGGCCCAATGGGGAAGGCAGTGGAAATGGTCAAATGGACAGACGAACGAACAGACAGATGGACAGACGTGTGGTAAAGGCAAAAGAACAGAGATACGGGCAAGCAGAAAGATGCAGGAGGCGGCTTATCAAGGAATCTTTAAACGTCGCTGTGTCCAGTGTGTCCATCCGTTGGCGTAGCTGATCTCTTCGGTGAGCCGTCCGTCTGTCCGTCTGTTCTTTTAATCTCCCACGCACTGAATTTTAGAAGAATTTATCTTTCTTTTTCACTGAGAGCTTCGGCCGTTTGGGACCTGAAATAAATGAAAGCGCGAATGACCAAAACCCCGGCAGTTATCCACGATCGAAAAGTGCAAGTTGCGTTTTTGTTTAAACAAGAATTAATTTAAATTATCAGGAATTAGGATTTTAATATTCATTATTCAGTTTAAAATATAATTACTTAACTTCCAGGTAATAAAGACAGACAGAAAAGTTTTGTTATTTCGGAATTGTTTAACTTTAATCAAACCAAATCGATAGATATAGTCTCTAAAGAAATAGAAACTCCAGCAAACCAAACTCACAATCTCTTTGAAAGTTCTTTGCTTTTTGGGCCACTAATTCCCGTAATTGAGGCGACGGAATTTCCAAGAAGTCATGAATTTGATTTGTGAATTCGCTCGGATTCATCAAAACTTTCGATTGAGTTGAGAAAGTAGAAATTACGGTTGGGTAATTTGAGGTGTTTCCGCTAACAAAACACACACAAATCCAGCCAAAACCCCGGCTACAAGGACCAAGGCAACTGGCAACAGCCAAAACGTTTGATCGATTCGGCAATGAAGTCGGCTAACTCCAGCCAGATAGCAGGCTTATAGTATTTTCCGGCCAGGGTCTTGGGAATCAAAGGTTGAGGCAGCCGAAGGTCAGGGCAGCTGGCTGCGTGTCTGGTTTAATTACAAGGACTTTCCCGCAAATTTCTTTCGTTGTTCGGCGATTTAGGCAAACTTCTGATTTGCCGACCAGACGAGCCCCGACCTCAAGGAGTTCCCATTGCTCCTTTGTCGTCCTTCATCTGGAATCGCTTGATATGTTAATGTTGCTGTTTTGTGTCGTTTTCCGTTGCCATTTGTGAGTTGAAGTGGGCGGCGGCGAAGCGTGGGTGTGTCTGCGGAAAAATCACGCATTTTCCTTGAATTCGAGTTGGTATGCCGACGGCGCCTTTTGTCACATTGGGTTTCCTCATTTACGAGCATTTTCCGTGCCAGCTAAGTGGGCGGCGACTCACAATTGAGTTCCGTTTGATGGGCGGCTGGGGAGGCGGAATTCGATTAAGCCGTAAGCGGATTAAGTGTGTCGTGGGTGTTGTCAAATTGCTAATACTCTTTTCTTTGAACTCCATTCCAGATCTACGCACTGCATTCGACTTACTAGACAGGAACCGCGATGGCCGAGTCACAGCAAACGAGTTGCAGTTCATGCTCAAGAACCTCGGCATAAATGTGCGCGATGAAATCATCCACGATCTCATCCGCGAGGCCAGCCATTCAGGTAAGTGGCCCACCCACAAACATGCCACTTAAGTACCGTTAAACGGTGTCAAAAGCGAGTGGCTGACAATAAATTGTCGGGAGCTGCCGATCTCGGACCCTTGGGAAATTCATTTTATATTAATTTAGGGCCGGCTAAAGGCTCAATTGGCGGTTAATTAAACTACCTTCCGGGCAGCCCAAAGGCAAACATTGCGTATACGCAATGCGGGGCCCGCACGTCCCAACGCGTCCTGTCACGGCTACAATTGAAAAATCTTGTTGACTTTGGCCTATACACGGGATGGCCCAGTTATTTACTCTGCCTTGCTGACCTTTGTGGGCCGAACTGGCAGAATCCCCGGAGATTTGTGGCCGCGGCACGTAGTTGAATTTATTGCATTTCGATTTTTGGCCACCACGAAATCACAGTTGACAGAAACCACCACGTAATAACGGTTAACGCTTTTCTCTCACTGACTGGGGAAAATCCCCATTAAGCCAATTTTCCTGGTGAAAGTCCGATGCGTACGGTGATTTAATTTGCTTGTTAGCCGACGAGATTTGTATTATATAAACTGCCTGTCTGCTGCATCTGCCGGGCAATTCCCAAAGCTCGGGTGGATTTTCTTGTTATTCATTTTGCAGGCGAGTCGAGCCGACCAGTCGGCCAGGTCGACCTTCGGCCCGTGGGGACTGTCTGTGTTGCATTCAGACGGCTCAGACTATTGAGCCTTTCGTTCGGTTGCTGGCATTTTGCTTCGACAATTTTCATTTAATTTAATTCTCTGTTGCTGGCAAATGCAATTCAAATTCCCTGGCTGTGTCTCTGGCTTTTGATAAATGAAAATAAAATTGCATTTTCATATTAGAAGGCAAACGAGCGTCGACCATTAAATTCCCATTTAGCCTTTTCAATTATGCGTCCTTTACAGTTACACATTTAAATAGAACTTTCGCTCAAACTCATTCAGCTGGCAAATGAAATGCGACGCCGAAAAGTAGGCAACGCAAATTTAAATTGAACGCGCCCAGCCAACCACGCACCGCCCGTCAGCCACACTTGGCCACTCTCAACTGTCATGCATTTATCATTTAACGAGTCACCCACAGTCGCAAACCCACACACACACACCTCAACACAACTGTTGCTGACAGCACTCAAAGTTCCCCTGGCTGCCTGCGGTCTGTCAGGGGCAGTAAACGCGGTGGCTTCTGGGCGACCACCGCCCAACGTCGACCCGCTCATTTGAGTCCAAAAAGACCGACAACAGCCAGAAGGCAAAACAATTCAAATACACAACCCATTCATGCACGTTTTGGCCGGAGTCCTTTAAGCCTTTGGCCACTCAAAACAACACCTCATCTAAACCAATGAAACAAACTTTAATTGCAAAATAACAAACTCGCTAAATTGCGCTCTTGGGATTTAATGAATGAATTTCAAGTTCTCGGACACAAGAAATGGATGAATTATTTTAAAAACCTTCTGATAACAGGGAACATTTGGTTCTTTCCCTCAAAGCTGATACGATTTGTTCCATAAATCACTCACGGGAACTTGGCCGGGGGCGGCTCTGTTGCTTTAGCGATAAATTCGTGAAAATCTGTGGTAAACGTTTTAGGCAAATTGCGGGCAACGCGCTTTATTGCCAGTTGACTTTTCGTCTTTGTTGGCTGAGCCGCGGAGCAAACAAAACTGCGCCACGCAAAACTGTTGAATGTCAAAGGAAAGAAAATTCTCCGAAGCCCTCGCATTTTATGGCTTCATTTACATTTCCCAAGATTCAACGACACATTCACACGCTCTTGCCAGCGGTTTCACCTGGAAAGCCCCATAAAAACCAAAGGACCTGGAGGCTTTTTTACTTCGCTTTGTCGGCGCTGCCTCTGCCCTGCGAAGCCGACTTAATGTGAATTTGAGTGGCAAGTTTGCACACGCAAACGTTTGCTCGCCTCTTTCGGGGTCAACGAGTCTCAGCAGAAGTCATTGCTTCTATTTAAATGCGAGTGATTTATGACCGTTGACCTCTCCCCCGAGCCACATGAGTATCCACAAATCTGTTGCATGCGTCGAAAGCATCTCCTGGGCCAGGCCAGCCAACTTGGCCAGCGACCATCGAACGCTCGAAATTCGAATGTTTAAGCGATTCGCTTCGAATTGACCCACAATCGAGCGCTCTGTCGCGTGCGCCCTTGGAAGCCAGCGAAACTCTTTCGCGGCCACTGATTTATGGCAGTGCAATGCTTCCGTTTGACCCGCAGCTGCGATTCGAATGGTATAAAAGCGAAGGCACCGCTGGTTGTCAGCATCATTCGCTTTCCAGTGTTTTCCAACCAAAACCAAACCAAGCAACCGAAAATGGTAACTCAAAAACCACGGATAACCCCGCCGAACTGGGATTGAAATTCCTTCGATCTTTTCTAGAAATTCATCGTCTTGTCTCTGGCTCTCATCGGCTGCGTGGCCGCCCAGTACAACTACGCTGCCCCGGCTGCCTCGGCTCCTTCCCGCAGCTACGTGCCCCCAGCCCAGCACCACCACGCGGCCAGCGCCCCAGCCCAGTCCTTCGCCCCGGCTCCGGCCCCAGCTCCGGTCCAGTCTTTCGCTCCTGCTCCGGTCCAGTCGTTTGCTCCTGCCCCGGCTGCCTCGGCTCCTTCCCGCAGCTATGTGCCCCCTGCAGCCCACGCCTCCGCCCCGGTCGAGTCGTTCGCTCCTGCTCCCGCACCAGCTCCAGTCCAGTCCTTTGCTCCAGCTCCAGCTCCAGTCCAGTCCTTTGCTCAAGCCGAGTCTGCGCCATCCCGCAGCTATGTGCCTCCCGCAGCCCACGCCTCTGCCCCGGTTGAGTCTTTTGCTCCCGCACCAGCTCCAGTCCAGTCCTTTGCTCCCGCACCAGCTCCAGTCCAGTCCTTCGCCCCAGCTCCAGCTCCAGCTTCCTTCGCCGCTGAGTCCGCTCCTTCCCGCAGCTACGTGCCCCCCGCAGCCCATGCCTCTGCCCCCGTTGAGTCGTTCGCTCCAGCTCCCGTCCAGCAGTCCTTTGCCCCAGCTCCAGCTCCAGCTTCCTTCGCCGCCTCTGCTCCCGTAGAATCCTTTGCCCCAGCCCCTGCCCCAGTCCAGTCCTTCGCCCCTGCCCCTGTGGCTGCTGCCCCTGCCCCAGTCTCGTTTGCCGCCGAATCCGCCCCCGAGGCCTCCTACGAGGAAGCCTCCTTCGAACCCGAGGCCTCTGCCCCAGCCAGCTCCGGATACAACTACCAGGCTCCCGCCGGCAGCCAGGGCGGCTACCGCTACAAGACTGTCCGCCGCGTCGTCTACCGTCACCGCGCCTAAGAAGCCACAAACTCTGTTAATTGTTATCCAATAAAAAATTCGACAAAATTATAACTCTAAAATCTTTAAATCCACAAAAGCTGAACTCACTCAAAGATTCGCTAGAGGAAAGTGGGGAACGGGGCAAGAATTTCTCTTCCAGTCCTGGCATCTTTTTTGATAAAGAGTTGGGAACACATATTTGGGAATTCTGATCCCAAGATCAACGCAATTCTTTTACTTCTTAAGATAATCTTCCTGTAATATTTCAGGATTGGGTTGTTTTTGAAAGGAGTGAAGAGTATTTTCTGAAAGTTCCTTAAGATGCTGTTAAGAGAGTTTCCAGTAAAGCGCAGTAAAGAATTTTAAATAAAGACCCACAAATTAATCTTATCAGGATCGGAAGGCAATATAGCCAGGCAAAAGTTTATTAAGAGTTCTTTAAGACTTTACTTAGTTGAAGTGCTTAGAAAGAAAGGCTGCAAACTGAGCCCAGCTTTCTGCTTCTGGTCAAATTTGTAAGGAGCGGCAGACATATTAGGGACCTACAAGCCCTTTATCAAGATTATTATTAAACGCCATGAGCTGTCCTCTAAGCAGATCTCTTAATTTTTGGCTCATTTTAAGTCCAAAGCATTTCAAGTAATTGATTTCGGACTCAAAAATGTAGCTCCTTTTGGAACAGCTTGGCTTATCTGAAATCATATTACTATTGAGGGTTTTTTTACAATTTTATATTAATAATCTTTACTATAAAAGTATTCTTGTTAAATTTTCTCCCGTAATTTCCTTTCCTCAAACAATAAAAATATAATAAGTAAAGGAAACTTGTCACCTCTGTCTTTCAATATTCGAAGAACAAAGCCGACTTCTCCGCTCTCCTTTAATGAAATGAGTTTTGTCTCTAATCCTAACTTTCCCCTTAATCCCCTTTCGACTCCGAGTTAGCGGAAATCTGCAGCTCCTTCCTTATTGTCCTCAGCAATCACCAAAGTGTTTTAGTTTAAATCTTCAGCTCCCTCGACAGTTTTTTTTCGGCAAACTTTTGTGGGTATGAATTGCGAAGCGGATACTTCATAAAACCCGCAAATTGTCGAAACGTTTATGGAAACACATCGATGAATAGCTTGACTAAGCGAAAGCCATTCAAAAACTTAAGTGAGCTGCATTAAGCACACAAAAAAGATGACTTAAGTGACAGTAAACCCATTTCGGCTACCGTTGGCCAATTAAAAATGGAAACCAGTAACTCAAAAGCAGACAAATTGGCACCCACACTGGGGGAGCTCGGCTCCAGTGAGCGGAACGCCGGATTTGCATGAAACGAGACCGATCAGCAGAGATTTTGCCAAAAGGTCAAATACTAAAGTTCAGCATCAATTTTCGATGTCGGCTGCTCAGCCGTAAAATAAAAAACACATTCATTTGTTTCACATTAAAGCCGCGAAATCAGGTTCTGATTTTCGAAGCCAGCAACAAATTGTTTCATTTCTTCAAACTTTATCAACACTCATGAATATGCAATCGGGGAGACCGTCGCTCCGGCGAACCTCCAAACCACCGATGGTGGCAAAAATAAATTCAAGTTTTTTATGAAAGTGATAAGAGCTCCAAACCATTGACCATTAAAAGTTGCAAGCTGCCGGGATTTATGGCAAATGCAGCACTTCCGATCGATAGTCTCTGGGTAATTGAAGATCCCAGCCGAACCGCCGCTTTTGTATAAAAGCGAAAGCTTCGCCGGTTGAAAGTATCATTCGATTCTTGGTGTCTTCTCAGCAAGCAAATCAAAGCAAACCCAACCGAAAATGGTAAAGTTAACCAGGATTCACTTCAGCTCCACCAGGATTATCCGTCAACCCAATTTCAGAAATTCGTCATCTTGTCCTTGGCTCTGATCGGCTGCGTGGCCGCCCAGTACAACTACGGAGCTCCGGCTGCCTCGGCTCCTTCCCGTAGCTACATTCCTCCGGCTCACCATCATGCCGCCTCGGCTCCAGTCCAGTCCTTCGCTCCGGCTCCTTCATCCTTTGGCTCCGGCTCTTTCGGCGCTGGCTCCTTCGGCGCTGCCTCGGCTCCTTCCCGCAGCTATGTGCCCCCCGCAGCGGCCTCTGCTCCCGTCCAGTCCTTCGCCCCTGCCCCGGCCTCCTTCGGCTCTGGTTTTGGCGCTGGTTTCGGCTCGGCTGGCGCTGCCTCGGCTCCTTCCCGCAGCTACGTGCCCCCCGCAGCCGCCTCTGCTCCCGTGCAGTCCTTCGCCCCTGCCCCGGCCTCCTTCGCCGCTGAGTCCGCCCCCGAGCCGGCCTACGATGTGGAGTCCGCCTACGACTCGGCCGCCTCCTCCAACTCCGGCTACAACTACCCATCTCCTGGCGGCAATGGTGGCTACCGCTACCGCACTGTCCGCCGTCGCGTGCTGCGCCACCGCGCCTAAGTCAGAGGCTATGAACTTTTAATAAAACGAACAGCAAGAGAATTATAATTCCGCCTGGCAGCTCTATTTTGGGACTGGGAAAGCTTTCTGGAATTTAATGCAATTGCCTTTAATTTGCATCAATGTCCTGCGGCCGTAAACCGCAGAAGCTGCGTAAAAATTTGCTGCGTGATTTTAGGAGCTGTCGCCATAAATTTCGTTCCAGCGGTCGCAGCTTGTTAAGTGTCAAAGGCAGGCAAGTAATTGCCAGGACATCAGGAGCCTCGTGTATTTGCCATTTGAAATTGGTTTGGCCGCCGGCGACTGAATTATGCCCATCAGCGGGTGGCCCAAATGCACTGATAAAACGCAAATTTCGGCTGTTTGCCTGGGCAAATTGAAATTTGCTTTGTGCACGGCAAGGCGACCAACTTTGATGTTTAATCGAATCGAACAACTGCGGTCAGCGGGAATTTGCATAACAAATGCGAGGCACAAACGAGCCAGTCGCCTGGAACATTCGCCCAGGATATTCAAATGCCCGAGACCCTAAATTGCAGGCTCTTATCGGCCCCTCAAAGTTCAAAGTTTAGTCGATCGCCCGGTCAATTGGAAAAGCAAAGCCCGCAAATTTGCATTACTCTGTCCACTTTAAAGCTTTCAACGCGAATGTTCCCCGAGATTTAATTAATGTGGTGCCCGGCTGGTAATTTATTTCCCCCAGTCCGGCTGGCTCTTATGTATTAGTTATATGGTCAAAGACAGGACTCGACAGGACACACCGAACACACCGAACACTTTTTATTGAATGTTCTACAAGCAAAAAGCACCCACACAGGCAAGCAAACCCAAGGAGGGCGGGTCCGCCTTTGTGGCTGCCACTGCCATTTACCTGTGCTCTCCACACCAAACAAGTGCAACAATCAAACACACACAGACACACGGACAGACACACACACACAGACACACCGAACGGCATTTGCTGGCTTCCGTTTCCGTTGGTTGGCCTGGCTGCCGTCGGCATGAGGTCAGCCGAAGGTACATTTGCCAATAATTGATTGCATTTTGGCATGAAGTTGTTGGCGCCTTGCTTCGTCCTTCCCCGCCTCGTTCATCCTTCCTTTGTTTTGCCCGCCACAATTCCCAATTGTTTCCCAGCCTCGCCGTCTTTCTGGGGCTTTAATCCTGCTTATAAACACACTCAATTTGTTAGCCGCACACTTAAGTCCTTAGCGAGTCGAGTGTGCCAAAGTTGCCAGCTGTTTTTGCTTATCGGTTATCGATAAACTGCAGTGCATATGGCAAATCCGCAACTTCATAAGCTTGGCCGACCTTCAGCCATCCCCGGCTGACGGAAATGACCTCAGCCACGACCAAGAGAATGTTGACAAGACTTGCCGTCTTGCCATCTTCATTATCCTTGAGCTGGTCATCCCAAATGAAAATACTCAGACTGAGTGGGTGGCGCAAAAAGTGCCGGAAAAACTCGCCGGCTCTTTGCCCCACAGGCCAGCCCGGGCCCCAGCGAGATGAGTGTCTGCGGACAAATGAAAATGTTTTTCCACAAATGTCAAACAAACAATCGATCCCGGCACGCGCTCGAGTCCTTCTAATGATATCAAAATATTGAAAGTTGGGCCAAAACATTCCAAGAAGGCTGAAATGCCACAAGCGTGCAAAAATCAACTTTAATGGCGAAATGGGTGGACGGCAGGGAATTTGATTGTCATACATAAAAAGTTAAGCGTATGAATTTCATTTCAATAAAAGTTGAATTTGCTTTCTCAAAACAACAGTTAAAGAAAATAACCTCCAACTGATTTAGTCAGGGTTTCCATATTTTGAGATGAGGAACCCCCGAAAAAATTAAGAGCGCGAAATTTTCACTTAACTTCCTCCACCAAAAATGAAACACAACAGAAAACAACAAAATTGAAGTCAAATCTGAGAATTAATAATCTGATTAAGCAGCGTTGGGTGGGGATAGTAAAATGATTGGTGACCGCTTCAGAACAGCGTCAGTTGGTTTGCGCTTCTCACACCTGAAGTCAATTTTTTTGCATTCAAATCAAAATGAAGTCAAGCCAAAGAGTGATAAAACCGATTAAGCAGCGTTGGGTAGGGACAGTAAAATGATTGGTGACCGCTTCAGAACACCATCTGCTGGGCTGACCTTCTCGCACTTTATTTCTTTTTTTTAATATTTTTTTTTGTTTTTTTTTTGTTTTAATGAAATATTATTTAGTTTGATCAGTGCCACACCCACTTCCGCCTTTTTATTATCCATATAACTTGACTGCAAATGACAGAAACACTGAGAAGCGTGCGCGTTTGGCCTGTTCTATTTTTAGCACAGCGGCGATCCGCTGTCGCCGACTAGCGGCGAACAAAGCAAACGGACCAATCGCAGGCGACGCTCATAAACGCACTAACGGGGAAACAATAAATTAGGGTGCTTCGTTATTAAGGTGCATCAGATATCTTTAAAATATAAAAAAAATTAAAAATCAAACTGACTTTGCCAATCGACTAAGAAACTTCCATTTTTTCATGTGTACAAATATCGGTCATACTTAAAATTTTGGCACCTTATTCTAAAAGACTGGAAAAAGCCAGAGACACTAAATTTTGTCAGAACATGTAATTTATGTGTAACTATTGTAAGGAAAAAGAATCTCCTCGAAATTTCTAATCTGAGACCTTGGGCACGATCAAACAGTAAATCTGTTATAAAGCGCACATTTCTGCAGATATCTTATTCAAACTCCACAAGATAATGTTAAATATAATTACACATCTTCGAGCAAAATTATAGAATTTTATCTTAAGAAACTTGGGAGATATAGACAAAAATACCAGTTTTAATTCTTCATTTTGTCGCTCTCTATTTTGACTTACCCACGTGCTAGGTTGACCAAAATTGGTAAAAATGCTGGTCTATCTATGGTTATAAAGTTTCTGTAAAATTTTTTCCAATAATTTACATATAACATGCGATTTTGGGTCCATAAATATACCTCTTAAATGGCGTAAACTTTAAGTCCCCATAACTCCTAAAATCTTTAAAATAGATCAAAAGTTTGTATGAGAATATTGTTACTATTCAAAAATCCTTTCGTTTGATACTACCCACGACTATATCCATGCAGAAATAAAGAAAATCGGAAATTTACGTTTTTTGCCCCAAAAAATGACTTCAGATTGCAAGCAAACAACGGCGAGTGTAAGGAATTTGAGAGTTACGCAGAAGACGCAGGTTCAATTCCTGGGAAAAGCAGTTAGAATAATCACTTATAATTAAGTATTTTTATTAATAAAATACTATTTTAACGAAGGGAGTTTTTTTTTAAGGTCTTCTTTATTTATTTTAATTACCCTAAGCCTAAAGGTAAAAGGGTAAAAGAGTTTTATGCGAAGGTATGAAACTTAGAGAAGGGGACATTGTAGACACCCCCCACCCACCGCTTATCTCTGTTTCTCTCTCTTTCTCTCTCTCTCTCTTTCTCTCTCTCTCTCTCCCCTCTCTCTCTCTCCCCC
>JBAMCP010000946.1:0-14463 GCA_037075105.1 Lissocephala sabroskyi
GCAATACGATCCCCCTCTGCCCCCTTTCTTTTCTTGCTTTTTTTTTCCTCCTCTTTTCCCCCTTCATCGTAGCGTGACGCGCTGCGGCTGCGCTTCGTTTCATTCATGAAAATTGCCCAAAAGAAAGACCCAAACGACCGACCCACATACTTTGCCTCTTCCTGGATGCGAAAAACTAACCCCTCGCAACGTCGTCATCGTCATCGTCGTCGTCGTCGAAGGTGGTTGGAAATTCATGAATGAATTTAATTTTCTGCGCTTTTTTCCCATAGCTCTGGGCTGGGCGGGAGGCGGGGGCGGTGCCACAACTTTGTAGTAGAATAGAAAGAGATAGGAAGGAAGTGGTAGAAATGACGAGGAGGCGGCGCACAATGCCGATGTTTTCATTAGTGCGACGTAGTTTGCCAAGAACAACAACAACAGAACCGACGGACGGCAGCGGCGACCCAAGAAAAGAATAAATGATAGACAGTGGAAGGGGTGCGGGGGGCAACGGAAGCAATTCTTTCTGCCTCAGCCACTCGCACGCTGGCAAAGCTTATTGCTTAATTTTCATTCATAAACACGTCGCGGCCGCATTTTCAATGAAATTAAATGCCCGCTGCCCAGGGAAGGAAGTTGATCCAAAAATAATAGGCAACGGAAGTTGGCGGGACGTGCGGGCAGCAAAGAAATTCAAATTATTTTCGGCCGCGTGGGCGTCTGCGAGTTAATCAGCTGTTTTTCCAGAAAGATCGCTTGTTATCGGCAGTTGTTATCGCTGCAGAGTTGCCACCCCCAGCCGCCCACTTGACGTCAGCAGACGTCCAACACCTTCGTGTCATGCGCTTTTCCTAATTAGCTTTTTGTTTTAATTCTTTTTTTTGTGCTTTTACGCATTTCCGCCCACAATTTGCGCACCTAAGCAAACAAAGCCAAGCGGACTGGCAGACCGGCGACCTGCTACGTCAGCAATTGAAATTCGATTACGGGCCACGCGCGGGACTGCATTTCCTCTCTGCCGGCGTCGCCGTTGTCGCGCTAGGCCACGTGCAAAAATCTGAATGGAAAAACGAACCCATCGTCTGGGTCTTCTTACCTTTCGCTATCGACTTCCGTTTGCCATTTTTACATGCGCTCTTTCTCTTTTGCCGGCGGCACATCTACAATTTCATACAACAATGAACTTCCGATTTCATTCATTGTTTTGTCGATTGCAAAACTCTTTCTTCGCCCCGACCCGCGGCTGCTCGTGTTTGCTTTTCCGTTAGTTTACAAATGGCGCACAATTTCTTTTATATCAACAGCGACAACTACAGCAACAACAACACCGGCAGCTGCAACAACAACCGGGCCTCGTGTAATGAATGAAATTTTCATGAATGAGCAAAAAAAAAAGGAGAATAAAAAAACTGTAATTGAATTCAATTTACAATCGGAGCCACTTCAAAACTCACGCATTTTGCTGCCAGGCCCGATAGACGGATCGGATCCGTTGAAGTTTCTCATCTGCTGCCGGGTTCAGTGTTGCCGCCGTTTCTGTTGTTGCTGTTGTTGTTGTTGGATTGATGATGATATTTCCTTCCCATTGACAGTTACTGTCTTGAGTTTTGACAGTTAGCCGGCGGCAGCGGTCGACAGGAAAATGCTTCTCTGCGGTCGACAAAGACTCTCAATGAGAAGTTGAAACCGGGGAAATTAAAAGGGGAATTTTCAATGAGAAGCGTTTTAGGATGCCGATGGCTCTATAGAGTTGATTTCCTTTCCAGGATCGAGATTGCAAAGTCTTAAATATACTTCTGTACTT
The DNA here is from genome assembly GCA_037075105.1 of Lissocephala sabroskyi. Classification (NCBI taxonomy): domain Eukaryota; kingdom Metazoa; phylum Arthropoda; class Insecta; order Diptera; family Drosophilidae; genus Lissocephala; species Lissocephala sabroskyi. The sequence goes on from JBAMCP010000946.1 coordinate 1,787, forward strand.
TCGAGAAGTCTTTTCATAAATGACTAAATAATTATTTTCAATTAGAAAACCAACAATTCTATAACATTGCTAGAGTTTCTTTGCCACTGAGTTCCATTTAGTTTCTTTGTTCAATCGTTTTCATTCAATCATCTTTAATCTCTCCTTTCCACTTCTATGGGATCTGCGCTTTTCGATTTATTACTTTCAATTCTTTTTTTTTTCTTATAATCGAATCTTTATGTTTCAATTGAAACTTTACTTTCAACCAAGTTCGATCGCCTTCAATCATTTATATTCAACTTTGTTTCTTTCAATAATTTTGGCTTGCTTTCAATTAACTTTTCTTTCAATAATTTAGCTTGCTTTCAATTAACTTTTCTTTCAATCAACGTTTGCTTGCTTTCAATTATTTATATTCAACTCTTTTCTTCCAATCAACTTAGCTTGCTTTCAATTCTTTATATTCAACTCTTTTCTTTCAATCAACGTTTGCTTGCCCTCCATCATTTATGTTGAACTCCTTACTTTCAATCAACTTTGCTTGCTTCAACTTCTTATTCGTTATGGCAATTTTAAGAATCCTGACTTCCTTAACCCTCAGTAACGGTAGTTGAAATATTTTTGTCTTTGGATTTCCGGGTTCCCCCCTCCCGGGTTTCTTTCTTTTCGGTCAATTTCAATGGTCACTTCCCTCTTTTGTTTTAATTGATTGAATTAAAATCCCCTCTGTTTCATTCATTAAAGGGAGGCAGAAGGTCGGTGGTGTGGGGGGGGGGACTGGTGGGGGGTATCGGTCGAAGGACAGACCGTCAAGTCATTCAGCCAGTCAACCGCGAGTCATTCATTCATTCATTCAACTACGCCAGACCCCCAAATCGGCGACTGCGACGACGACGACGACTCTCGAATGGCACTGAGTTTTATTTTTATCAATGATCAATTGTAATCATCGACCGACAGACTGACGAACGGAAGGCTGCCACCGAAAAAAAAAACCAAACAACACAAAAAAAAAAAAAAATCGCAGAGAAATTGAACAAATTTTCGATGTGAATGAACTCGCGCGCCGACGGCGGTGCGTTCGCTGGCGGCCGACACGCCCACCTCCCCCCGCCAGACCCACCACCGCCTACTCGTTGCCACCGCTCGCACTTGTCGAGGTGGCCGGCCGGCCGCCGTTGTCGCCGCCGCCGCCGTCGTGGGCTGTTTATTTGTGCGCTGAATGTTTATTTTCTAGATGCTCTTTTTTAGTTCAGTTCAGCGTTTTTTTATGCTCGCTTTTTCCTTCAAAAATAGCTTAGGCTTTCTTTGGGTCAGGCAAGTGGCGGGCGGCGGCGGTGGTTCGGCCGGCGGCCGGTGGCCATATGGTTGACAAGACCATACATAGATCTATAAATTGGTTGCTTCCCCTTCTCTCAATTCCATCTCTCTCTCTCTCTTTGCAGTACTCGGCTATTCGAATCGGTCCGGTGGTCAAACGTGATGTAATGAAGGCCTCAACGATGCTGGAACACGAGGCACAGTGAGTAGACTTCTAGATCTCAAAAATAGTATAAAACTTAAGGAAAATAAGTCTTCTTATAGAGAACATAATGTCTCTAAAGAAAACCTTAAGGGATTCTTTAAATTAGTTGAGCTTATTTATCTAAAGATTCCCAAGACAGAAAAGAGTCTTTAAACTGATCGCGGAATCTTTTTTTCATTATCATTTAAGCAAGATAATCCTTCAGACGGAGAATATAATGTCTATAAAGAAAACCTTAAGGGATTTAAGGAATTAGATCAGTTTATAGATCTCAAGATTCTCAAGACAGAAATCAATCTCTAAACTGCGATCGCGAAATTTTGTTTTTGAGGTGATCTTTTCGTTGCTTAATGAAGCTTAAAGGAAATCTTATTTAAAGGTTATATTTCCACTGATTCCTAGAGAATTTTGTTGCCTCTTTAAAAGAACACCTCCAAAATTCCCCTTTCAGCTTTTTTTGCTTTCCCAGCGAACTTCAAATTTCATTCACAAAACGTTGGCAGACTTCCGAAGAATTTGCCAAATCTTTTGCTGTGGTTTATTGAACTTTTTTTAGCCCCGTTGAGTTTTTCTATTTCCCTGGAAATTGTAGAGCTTCCGGGTGGGCGAAAATATTTCCCAAGAATCCCCTAAAGACACCTGACAAAGACTTAGCAAATCGACCATTCGAGCTCATTAAAGGGGAACATTTTAATGTCCGTCCCTGAGGCTTTGATATACGACAGCGGACAATGGAGTTTTATGGACGCTTAACTTTATTAACCGCTGGAGCCGAGCCACACCCACAAAAACCACAAGAGTTGCCGGCAATTGCAACTTTGTTGTTTGATCGAATGATCCCTGGTGGCGGCCGGCAAGGGCCAAGTTAAGTGATTCATTTGGCGATCCTCGTTTCCATCCTCATGATTTATTGTTGGCCGCCTTTTAATATTAAGCCCCCAGGCGGGCGGTCTGGCTTTGTCTCATTAGCGCAGCCGAGGTTGTTAAGTGGTGCAAATTAAATGCCAAATAGCCCAGCCACCGACGCTGTCGTCGGCGACAAGTTTCCAATTTCCAGCCTCAGCCGCCGCCAACTATTTTCGTGCTCTGCTTGGCAACAACAGAGCCCGGCCGAGGCCCACACAGCTATCACCATCAGCTCTCGATGGGGACGCCCTGGTGGAGATACAATTTCCAACCCACACAAAACGGCGTGCGCTCCAACGCGCTCAAATTACGCCCAGTCGGTCGGTCGGTCGGTCAGTCCCAGAGAAATCTATGGCCATGGAAATGCTTTTAGCCGTCCGTCCATCCCTGTCCCTTTTGCTGGTGTGTCGACTGATCTCTGTTTCCGCTGGCTCGGCTCGGCGGGGGGTCAGTTTCCGGCCTTTTGCGCATGCTCAGTCATTAGAATTGTGAAGTGTTGCTTATTTTAAAAGGCATTTTTAAAGTGTCCGTGGTTGTCGCTTGGCCATATATTCGTTTTGGATTTTTAGTATGTGTTGCTGTTTATTATTTATGAATTTTACGCGTGTGGAATTTTAACCATAAAACTTTGCTTTTTACGCTTTTGCGGGGTATCGTAAAAAATGCTCACGATCCTCCCTCCGGTCGGGTCGGTCGGTCGGACAGTCGACCGTGTCTGCTGGCTGTTTGTCTCGTAAAGCGCTTAACTGTTTTTACGAGGGCTTTTAGTGGTCGTCTGTCGCTGCCAGGATATCTGGCTGGGGGGTCTGCTCCTCCACTCCCACGCCGCCAACAGCTGCGTGATGATCATCGTGATCGCCCAGTGAATAAACGATTGATTGCCTAGGTGATTGGCGGTGTTTATTCGGTTAATTTTCCATCAAGTCTTCATTCAATGGTTCGATTAATTGGCCGAACAGATGTGCTGATCGTGCCTTGATCGCCAAATGATCGTGGGTTGATGGAATTTAAGAAGTTTCCCCTTCGATTGTGGGGTAACTGACTGGGAAGATCGGTAACTGATCGTCCAAAGATCAGAAGATATTTCTTTGGTTTTTGAGATCTTTAAGCGTATTCCTTGGGGGGGAGCTAACCAGCTGATCGTCTGATCGTTGCTCCAATAAACCATCGACATTATCATAAGTGAAAATTCTCTTCAACTGACCGGCAAGATCGGTCCAAAGATCACTTGGGAAGTTGATCCTTTGGTTTCTATCATAGGTCTTTAAACGAATCCCTTGGAGGGAGCTAGAAGTTCTCTAGAAGTTCTTTTTTTATAGCTTTGTATATTGGACTCTTCTGTAATCTTCTTTTTACAGTTTATGGACCATCAAGCAAAGCTCCTTCCTTTTCTTCCTTTTTGATTCTCACGAGTTGATACAATTTTAAATAATCCTATAATATTCGTTAAAGGAATTGAAGATTGCTCTGTGGGGTTGCATTGTCGTTCAATTGATCCTAAGAATGTTTTATAATTATTTGGTGATCTTAGGTTTATCGTTTCGTGATCATTTCCTATCTATCCTATCCGTTTTGATTCTCACAAGTTGATAGAGTTTTATATAATCCTACGATATTCTTGAAAGGAATTAAAAATCGCCCCGTGGGGTTGCATCATCGTTCAATCGATCGTAGGATTGTTTTATAATTACATATTTGGTGATCTTTTGCTTATCGTTTCATGATCATTTCCTAATCTCAATCTGACGAAAGGATTTCCTTCATAGACTTTCATACTTTGCTTGCCAATCCCTTCCTGGGAACAACTTCTAGTGATCGCTTCGTGGATTGCTAATAAGATCGTTCGAAACCCAACTCATGATCATTTTCCGCCTGCTCAACTGATTGCCGGTTGACTGGTCGGCTCTTCCTGTTGTCTAAACCGGCCAACTATTAAGTGGCCCATAATTTGTGGGCCCTTCCTGTGCCCCACCGACTCTGTGCCCCTGCCCGTGCCCGTTCTCGGTTCAAGCTTCTTAGCTCCACACGATCCCACATATCAGAGACACAGAGCCGCTCAAATGCCACTCGTTTCCTGTCATTGAAGCCAAGGGGGCCCGAACACAGCAGTTGACCAAGTGACGGCCCCCCAACCACCAACATCGGGATTTCAATTATTAGCCGCTTCCTGAAGTCGTGAGCTGCAGGTGTTTAGCGTGGCGAGGGGGGAGGGGGAAGGGGAGGGTATGATAATCATAATTATCAACGTTATCGAGTTAATTCCACTTGAACTAACTGGCTTTCTTTCCGTTCGTGCGCCCCTTTTAGGTATGCAACAATTCTGGCCTTCGATGTGAAAGTGGAACGCGAAGCGCAGGAAATGGCCGACTCGCTGGGTGTTAAAATATTCCAAGCAGATATAATCTATCATCTGTTCGACAAATTCACCGCCTACCGTGAGGAGCTCAAGCAGAAGAAGCGCGAAGAGTTCCGTTCCATAGCCGTCTTCCCCTGCAAGCTAAAGGTAAGGAAAAATCCAACCAACCATTTCCAACAGCTGTTCCCCTGCCCTTTCCCCGGCCGCCCCGCACACCTGGTCCGCTTGTGGCTTAAGTGTAATTACCCCAAAAGCTACAGGTGTAAAATGCAATCAGTTGGCCCGACATGGCGCAAATGTCGAGAGACTCCCAGCTGTGCCGACAACCAGGCCAGCTTCGTCTGGGCCTCGTCTTGGCTTAATGATGCTGCTGCCCAGGCCGCTCGACAAGCGATTAAAATGGCCTCCCCCCCTGGCTTTTCTTGGTGGTGTCCGTCTGTCCACACTTCCTGCTCAAATAAACTTTAAACAGCGTATTTGATTTATAGGCAATCATTAGATTGCATTCGTATGCAGCAACTTCTAGCCGGCCGGCCGGCCGCCCCCTCCCAGAACCAGGCCAGACCGAAGAGTCGGGTGACCGGAGGCTCGCCGCCATCTTCACAGCCACAGAGACTCTCGTCGGGGTCTCTTGTAATTGGACACACACCACACACACACACACACACACCACACACAGCTGTTAGACAAGGTGCTCTCGCCAGGTGGGGAAGGCGGGTGGCAGCTGCTTGAAGGCAAAGTCTGCCGGTTGGGTCGTTTTTTTTTGTTTTGCCTCCTCGTAATAACAATGACGTCGGTTAGTTTGAGTTATTAACTGGTCCGTCCGGCGACACACAAACACACAAGTGGCAGAGTCTAAAGCGGCGGCGGTGGCGGTTGTGGTTCTGGGCTACTTTTTCTTGCTACGTGTTGTCAGTTTTTCCAAACGGCAACTTCAGGCGTAACGGAAATTGAGTTGTTCTTTTGGTGGAGCCAAGCCAGCCCACAACGAATACGAAATGCTCTTCAGAGAACAAAAGAATTGCAGCTCTTTCATCTCGAAAGTTCTCGAGGCATAAGAGTAAATTTTGAGCTGGCAGAGATAACGAAAGAAAGGCTAAGGAGTCTAGGGAAAGAACAGACCGAGCTCGGAGAATTTAAAGTTTTCAGGAGCTCCAATTGTTTCGTTTAATTCAAAGGTTGAATTCAAGATCAGTTAAATGGAATCAAAAAACATTATTCGGTTTTTTGGTAAATTAAAAGTCTGGTCATTTTATAGAATTTTATCCATAACTCTTAAAATGCTTTACCCTTACTCCTTTTGAAAAGTCTCGAAAAAACGCCTAAATCAAAGCTTCAATTTAACATCTGTTTAATGGAATCTAAAAGCATTATTCATATTTTTAAGCAAATTAAAAGTCAGGCCATTTTAAAGAATATAATCCATAACTTTCAAATAATTTACCCTAACCACTTGAAAGGTCTCGAAAAAGCGCCTTATTTAAAAGTTGAATTCAAGTTCAATAGAATCCAAAGCCTTATTTTCTTTAAAGTAGAATTAAAGGTCAGACTTTTTTAAAGAACTAAAGAATTTAAGGAATATAATCTATAACTCTTAAAATCCTTTACCCTTACCCCTTGAAAACTCTCGAAAAAGTGCATAATTCAAAATTTGAATTCAAGATCAGTTTAATGGAATCAAGAATCATTATTTGTCAAGCCATTTTAAAGAAGGTTTTCCATTATCATTTATACCCCATTATACCCTTTAAACCCCAACTGTTCTCGATAAAGAAATCCTCAAACCGAGGCTTAATTTACTCAGCTCGGTGCTTGGATAGTTCAGCTTACCTTTCCTTAACTTCCCTCTAGAGTATACGGGATTATTTAAAAAGTCGTTAGGATCTTCATTTACCTCGATAGTCTCGGCAGCTGCCGCCACTTATTGGAGGCGCCTGAAGGCAAAACATCGTTCCATTTCGAAAGTAGACTAATCCAATTTAATCATTTCGTTTCCAGATACTGCCGCAATTTATTTTCAACAGCCGAGATCCGATCGTCATGGGTGTGATGGTCGAGAATGGCATCGTCAAGGTGGGCACGCCCATTTGTGTGCCCAGCAAAGAGGTGAGTGATTGACTAGCAAATATTTACCCTTACCCCACCAAGAGGGATTCCGTCTATGAGTTCAATTTTCAATGGGCTGGCATTGTCGTTGGGTGGCGGGGGCAAGGTAAGCACAATGGAAGTCCTTGTCTGCCTCGAACAAATCGTGTCAAGTATCTAGATACAAATGGGGAGAGCTATCTTTCAACTGCGTAGATCAGGGCGAAGCCTGGGCTTTTTCATTGTTGACACAGGTGCGTGAATAGGCCCTTTTTTGCTTGATGGAAGTCGGCCTGAAATTGTTAGCTCATCGCTGAAATTGCGACGCAAAATTCTTTGATAATAACCAGGTAGCCCGACAGGCGGGCTATCCGGCTGCTCAATTTTTGTCCTTCCGCTTGGGGCGAATCCAAAGTCACCACACTCATTTCAATTTATGCGCTGACATGTCCTGTTTCCCGTCCACCAGCGGGCAAGACAAAGCGTCAGAGACAACAACAATGACATTGACAACGGCTACCGAAGGCTCTGATCGGGGGGCTCTGCAAAAAGGGTTCTGCTATGGTTTCGGGTTTGGCTTTGACTTTTTGCCAGCTGCGGAGAGCAAGGGTCTGAGGACCGAGCAACGTTGCAAAACATCCAGGGAGGGAGCCGGGAGCCCGTCGACCGACCAACCAGGCATTCATTGGCAATTATAACTTCCTCAATTATCCAGAAGAGCGCTGCTAAGCTGTGCGCTTCCCGTCATTCATCGTCATTCTTTTAAAACATTTTCCTTTTTGTTTCTTTCTGTCGCCCTCTGGTTCTTCTTCTCACTCTTTTTTTTTCTGTGCAGTTCTTTTTTGAAAGTTTTAAAGAAGTTTCGCTCTCGTTGACTGCCAAATGCCCTACACGAATTAATTGAGGATCAAAATCGAGGGCAGATGGGTAAAACGGGTGATCCAAGTTATTTTTGGGATCAAAAGATCTTTCCCATATTATCATCTATACTCTGAGGATACCCTTACCCTGTGGTTACCCCTTGTCAGAAATAGCTCATTGCTGGGATTACCCTACCATCTGCGCTGGGGTCTCCCTTGGCAGCCTTCTGGCCCCATTCTACACTCACGTGTGTGTGTGTGTGGAGTGTGTGTGCCGTCGCTTTGTCGCCGCTTTTTGCCTCGCGATTTCCGCTGACTTTCAATTGGCGGCCAAGGGTATCGCCGCCGCCGCCGCCGACCCAAAGCTGCTGTGCTCTCATCCCATCCGTTTGTCTGTCCCTCGGCCCATCTGTCCTGTTGTCAGTCTGTATCCCCCACTGATTGTATATTGAATGGCTGGCGGCCCGACAGCCTCGACTTCCTTTTGCCTGCGCGATGCGCATGCGTGCCAAGTCTGCCAGTTTGTCCAACTGTCGATCGCATCGACTGCCAGATGGTCGTCCCGGCAATTCTGGACTGCCGTTGATTACATTTATTAATTATATAATTAAATCTGTAATGACTGACCGATTGTCTTGCTGCAACGTTGTTGGGGTTTTTTTTCGGGCTCCGCCACAAAAATTGAGTTTCCTATAAAACTTCCGTTCTCACAGGCCAACTTTTTCGCCAACTGGCGGGGCAAATTGCAGCTTAACCACTTCCACTTCCCGTGAGGTTAAAGTCACAGGTGAAAGCCGGACAATTGATCTGGCAATCGGTCAAGGGACTGGCTCACTTCAACCCTTAACCTCGGGGGCGATCACACCGGCGACCTTACGAGGCGACGAACTGTGTTCAATTTGTAATCCGAGACGACCAAAGCGACAACCAAAAGGCAATTGAACTTTAGGGGCACTAAATCAAAGTTTTGGGGGTTTGAAAAAACTTTTTAAAGACCTCAAGTACAATTCTTTTAAAGACTTTCAAAGATCTAAAGAAGAAATCATGATAGACAGAGAATTATTTTTAGATCGAGGCTTCCAAAAATAATCCTATAATTCTCTTTCATCCTTTAATAATCTCAGGGTAAATTTTACCCTCAGCTTAGTTTTTTGGGTAATCAATTTCCTGATCAAATTATGACTCCCCAGATTCTTTCGGAGCAGATTCTTTCCTTTGTTTGCCTACCTGTCCTGAATTAATCCGCAAATTTCATGTTTCCTTTTCTCGCTGTGATTGCCAATCCCCCAGCGAAACGGAAGTCGAAGGCGTTACCAAAAATCAGTCAAGTCCGTCGCGCCCGCCATGTGGCTGAGTTCCCCTTCAATCTTCTCTGCCTTTCGCACTCTCTGCTCGTTTGTACAACATCTGGGGAGATTTTTAAATGCTCGAAATATTAAAGATCACAATTTTGACCGCAGGAAGAGGCAGCCGCCTCGCCAGGCGGGTTGCTGGCACCCGTTGAGCGAGTTGCCAGCGGCAGCCAACCGAGTCGAGTGAGATCGAACAAACGATCAATATCTTTTAATATTTTCATTCATGGCGTTGTTGCTGCTCTCGACTGGCAAGTTGCTGGTCGGGTTGCAAGTGTTGCTGTTGCTGTTGCTCTGTTGTTGTTGGTGTAGCGGAAATGAAAGCTCATTCAACATGCTGCTGGTGTTGTTTTTATTTTTTTTTCTGCGCTGCCGTCGTCGTCGTCGTTGCTTCTTTATTTTCGTTAATTAAATGCCAACGGCTCAGTTTGCAGTCCGCCCGGCCCGGTTCACAGTTTCTGGAAGCGATCTTTTTAATTTCGAAGCTGCTTCTCATCAGAGTCGCCGGCGGGGCAAGCAGATTTATAGACTGCGAGGTGACTTTTTTCAGTGGTATTAATTTTGCTGAAACGACTGAAATCCTTGCCAGGGGTGAGGACTTACGACTTCCGTTTCCACTTGCCCGGTACGTGCGGCACAAAGGGCACTCCAAATAATGGAAGAACAATAAAGACAGCGACGATGGCAAAGGCGATTGAAACGGCGTTAAGAACCGGAACAAGTAATTAAATCCAAAAAGGAAAGCAGCTGATGCGATGCGGAAGTAAAAATTCCCCGTTTCCCATATGCGGGCAGACGGGCTGCCTGGCAAGCAGGCAGGCATTCCCAGCTGCCTTTCCCCTACTCCCCGAGTCAAGACGGAAGTGCCAGCCACTGCAGAACGGAAGTAAACGCTTCCGCACGTAGCATTTGCTTGTCTGGCTGAGAGGCCGAGAATGCGCACCGCAATGAATGGAATTGCTGGGCTCACCGGCCGGGGCAGCCAGCTGGTAAATCTGCATATTGCAAAAGTGCTTCGACATGGTCAAGTGGCCGGAAAGGAACTGCCAGTGAGCGAAGAAAAAGATAGAGATAGAGGAGTTTCCTTGGAGAGCTTTTATTGGAAAGGGCTAAGTTCTCAAGTGGGACAGACAGACAGTTATAAAAGTAGCTTATTAAATGTGAAAAAATTAATGGGCATTTGGGTAGAATTCGAGCACCTAGAGAGCTGATTTTTATCTCTGAAAAATTACCCTAAAACTTGTTGATTACAAAGGGGTAATAATGGATTTCCGATTGGGTAAACAGACCATTAATTCAATGACAGTAGTCAAGAGCTGTTGGGTAGTTTTGGGTGGACAAAATTTAAGACTTTCTCAATAAATTAAAAAAGGACAGCCACAGATAAAAGAAGATAGAAATTTATAGAGAAACTTAAACGACTTGAAGTACTGGATAAATCAGTCAGGAGAAGGAGAGCAACTAAGAAAGAAAAAGAACAGTTGAGTAGAAATACTTTGGACAAATGGGCGGACCGGAATATTTTGTCACCCTAATTTAACTTTAAAGAAGAACAGTAAGTGCCTTCAAAGCTTGAATACACTTCCCACAACTCTTACCCTTCTGAAGGTAAAGGGTATAAAACATTAAACCTTTTTAAAAGCCTCTCAAAAATCCGCCTCTGTGGAAAATGGTTAGAAATCTCAGTCGAAGGTAAACAGCAATAGGAAATCCCCATTCATGGACAACCACACGGCGGTAGGGGGTAAATTTTTCTTTCTTTACCACCCATTCCCGCCCCAATTTCGTGTAGTATTTTTCCACCTAAAAGGCATTGCGGCGGCGGCTGCTCAAGTGCCTATTTGTGTTTGTGTGTGGTTGCTTCGCTTTCGTTTCATTCATAAAATTCGCCCAACTTCCCGGCACCTCCCCTGTCGGTGGCTTTGTTTCTTGCCTTTGCCATTTCCTGTTTCATTGTCGGTTTCCTAGGCCAATCGACCGACCGACCGCCCGCCCAGTTTGGGTGGCAGCCTAGCCGCCGCCCGCCCGGGGGGTAATTACAAGCTCTCCCCCGCCCTTGGGCTGCGCCAGCGAAGCGCTTTTGTCGTTTTGTTGTTTCCAGTGTTTGCACAGCCATAAAAATCGGACACACAGGGGACTCCAGGGCGGCGGGGCACTTAGACAAACCCAGAAAGTCATTCAGCAAAACGATAAGATAATAAAATCCGCTTAGATACGCGGGTTTTACTTTTTTTTGCCTTCCGTCTTCCTCGGCACCAGGGGCCCCGGGGCGGTTGGGGCATCATTGGGATAGCCCATCTCATTCGTATCTATCGCCTGAGTGGCTTTATTTTTTTCCACTATGAAAACAAACAACGACCGACAACAGAGGCAGCGATGACGCCGTCGTTGCCGACGATTACCAACGGCCGGGCAATTGCAATAAAAGCAGCGGCAGAAACAAAAACAACAACAGCAACGGCCAACGAAATTAGCGTAATTAGCAAATTTGCCTGTAGTTTTTGCTTTTGCGGCTTTGAATTGACATTGCCAGTGGGTCGGTTGGGTTGGGAGGGGGGTAGGGAAACTCGGTTGCTCGGTCGGCTCGCTTTTCGGTTTCTTCGCCGGAAATGCTGAATTTGCACGAAACCCCAAAAACAACAAAAACAAACGAACATGAAAATATAACACACAAAATTTTATACAAAATTTTTCATTGGAATACAAACTTTTCGTCTTCCACGAGCACTTTAAAGACCTAAATATTCCTAAGAATTGGGACCCCGTCTGTTGATGGTCCTTATTTGTTGATTTGAAAGGAAGTTTTTATAATTTACTCCGGTTTTTAATAGAAACTTTAATTTATACCCATTTTAGGGCAATTTTACCCAATTGTCTTTAAGGGGGAGGCATTCTTTGCTTGTTTTTATCCCTTATATATTACAAAAAGCATAATTGCACCTTAACCCTTCGAAGGGTACATGAAAAATCCCCGGAAACTAGGAAGGGTAAAAGGGTACTTAAAAGTCGGTAAGACCAAATCCAAAGGCATTGAGTTCTGCTGGCCTCATCATCTTCTCACTGTATTAAACTCTTATTAAAAGACAAATCTCCAATTTATACCCCTTTTCGGGTAATTACTCCCAATCGTCTTCAACAGACACTTTCTTTGCGTATTTGGACCCCCTTCTAGGGTATTTGTTTGCCAATTGTCTTTAACATACCCTTACTTTGCTTATTTTTACCCCTTTATTTTGTTTTTTAAGTATTACTAGACCTTTATACTTCAAGGGGTACATGAAAAGTCCCCACAAATTAGGAAGGGTAAGAGGGTACTTAAAATTCGGCAAGACCAAAGCCATAATCATTGAGTTCTGCTTGCTTACTAAATGTTTTCATGAGTTAAACTGCCCCCTCCACCAGCTAAACTCTTATCAAAAGAACAAAACTTTGTAGTAGTAGTCAATATTGATGGATGGAGGGATGGCATTGAGAGCCGTCAAACAAACCTTGGCAAACACCTTGAAATTTATTCCTGCTCCCATGGCCGTCGCGCGGTGGCGCCCTTGATTGCCAATTGAGAACCTAACCTGCCCCTCGGCCCATTAGAGCGACAACTTTCGACTTTGGTT
>JBAMCP010000946.1:14563-26585 GCA_037075105.1 Lissocephala sabroskyi
CGGTGGCGCCCTTGATTGCCAATTGAGAACCTAACCTGCCCCTCGGCCCATTAGAGCGACAACTTTCGACTTTGGTTCTTAAAAAACTGGAAATTTTGCAATTGCCATTGAATCGGCCACCGCCAGCTTATCAATGAACTGAAAACTGGAAAAGGGGGTGGGTGGGTGTGGGTTTCTTATCAGCGCCCATCGGCTGGCAATCGCGTGCAGCTGCTCGTTCCATGTTTCCGCCCCCCGCCCCGCGCCATTCGTAATTGATTGTTTTGCACTTGGATTAATTTGGGTGAGCGAATGGAAAAAAAGAGCAAACGGGGAAGGTCAATAAAAAATGTTTATTGATTAATCGACGACAATCGAAACTCGACCAGCCACAATTTGGGGCTATTTATGTGGAGTATCTATAAGTATTTCCGATTCCGATAACGCCATCCGTCTGCCTCGCTTCGTTTATGATTCCCGCTGGGTTAATTAAAAAGTTCAACATCCAATGAAAACCCAAACGCCAGCCATAAAATCCAGACGACAATTCCATGGGGTACGGGAGCGGGGGCGGGGGGATACACCCACCTGGCTGGCAACCCACTAACTTCCTGTGGGGCTTCACAAGTGAAAGACTTTTGTATCGCCCCACCTACGGTTGCCTGAAGTGCGGCAACTGCAACGCCCACCAAAAAAAAAAACCCATCAACTTCGGCCCCATCACTGTGGTTGTTGTTGTTGTCGTCGCGGTCGTCGTCACCGTCGCCGCCTGCCGCCACCAGATGCTAATGAGCATGACTAGACACACTTGGCCAACTGGCTGGCCAAGAATCACGCCCTACGCATCTGGCCAGGTCATCAGCACCTTCGTCTCTTTCGGGTGTTTGCCTTTCCACCCACTCGCCTGTCAAACAATCAAATTGCTGCTGCACCGGACAGTTGAGGGAATTTCCCAATGCTCTTTTTTGTTTTCCCAAGAAGAATTAACAGGAAAATAAGGTAGTCTTTTTAAATTATTCAAGCTAGGCAAAGTTAACAGCAATTTACCCTTCATTTGTACCTGATCGGCTGAGTTTTTCGGTTCGCTTTTCAGATCAGAAGTTTAAAGATGAAAAATAACAACTCTCCTTAAAGTTTGAAGGACTGAAGGGTCTCTTGATTCTAAGGGTTTTATTCTTCCTTTCATTCTTAGCTTGTTTGAATGTCTTACTATATTCTATTCTGATATGCAGCTATTGCTTTGACCCTAATGGTTGCCATACCTCTTAAAGGGTAACGAAGTTTGAAGGATTGAAGGGTCTTTTGATTCTAGAGGCTCTCTTCTTCCTTTCACTCCTAACATGTTTCAATTTCTAACCCTATTTTATGCTCATCTGTAGCTATTACTTTGGCCCTTAGGGTCGCCATATCCCTTGAAGGGTAAGGAATATGCAATTCTCGTTTTTGTGGTTAAAAAATAAACCAAGCACCGCTTTGAGACTGCCAGTGTAGCCTCAAATTTGAGTACCTAAAGTAGCGTAAAGATTTCCCTTTCTTTTAGATATTTTATCTAGTTTTATAGAAATCTTTTTGGCTGCTGAACTTATACCCCTTTTTTTACTTCATTGCGCACAACTTTCTATCGATTATTTTATCATTGTTTCAACTTACTCCTTATAATCGGCTTTTCAGGGTAATTTGTTCCTTTAAAGAAGTCAATTCTTGGTAGCCTTTCAGGACGATTTTTCTTTGTCTTTGAGAGGAGTAAGAAAGTTCAATTTAAAGAACATTGAACTTCGATTGCTGAACATCTTTGGGGGTAAGATAAAGATCGTTTTTTGGTGTTCTTTGAAAGGGCAGAAAAAGTCTACTAAGCAGTCAATTTGGAGGAAAAAAAGTTGTCCAATTGTCTGCAATTTCTCGAGAGAACACCAGTCGACAAATTCCTTGCAGCTGAACAAGTAATTTTGAACCTTTGCCCAGTTGCCTCCTGCTTGCTGCAGTTGTCAATCAAAAACCGATGACGTGGGCAGTCAACAAGCCCAAAGGACTTCAGGCAGCTCCTGTTTTCAGGTGCTCCACCCACAAACCCCCAAGGGTTGGGAGGTTCCGTCCCTTTGCCTGTGGCAGCGACAGGCGAATGATTTTTTGGTGTTTCTTTCCGCTGGCGGATGTTGCGAATTTCTGTTCTCGTTTTCACTGCGCTCATCGTTGTCGCTGTTGTTGGTTTTTTTGGCACTTTGATTTGTCTGGTGGATGGCAGCAGATATATAAACATATATACCGTGGGTCGTGGGTGGGCGGGGGCATGGCACAAATTTTATGGACGAGCGCTTTGCTTTCAGTAATTCGCTCTTCTGACTGCGGCTAATTTAGTGTTTCCTGCTGACAACAGCAGTTTAAGCTGCTGCCGCCGTCCGCTGCCAGCGTCGACTGAGGGGAGGGGGAGGGGCGGCGGCTCTTGCAGCGAAATGTGTGTCAAAAATGCTCAATTCGATTTTGTTTTTTTCGAGGAAACTCACGAGCTTTGTTTGTCGCCAACGCGGGGCAAACATTTGTTGTTGTGTTTGTGTCATAAATTAAACAAAAATTGTTTTTGATTTGCTCGGATCGTCGGGCTTTTTCACAAAATTTCATTCATTCAACGAAAATCGACGACGCTGCCGTCGACGCTGCAGTCGCGGCCGCCGTTGTTGTTGTATGAAAATAGACGACATCCGGTCTGCACGAAATATATAAATCATATTTTTAGATAAACACACACACACACACCGCTCACGCACACTCGCCTGCGCCAAGCGCAGCGACTTTGGGCGTCGTCGGCGTCGCCGTCGGCAGAGCAAAAGAAAAAGTTGCTTGTGGAAAAAAAGCATAAAAATTTGTTGTTTTTCAACGTCGTCATTGAATTTTTAGCCGCCTTTCAATAATGAAAAATAATACGAAATTAAGTGAAAAAAAAAAAACGAAATTCTTTTTGGGGAAAACAAAAAAATTGTTGAAATTTTTGTAGGCCATTAAAAACACCAGCAAGGTAAACAAAATATTTCACAATTTTCTCAAAACTTGCAAACATAAATAATTGCCAACCAAATAAATAAGAATTAAAAAGGGAAAACTACAAAAAAAATAAGTAATGAATTTAAAATTTTTTTTTTTTTTTATTAATTTGTAATCAATTTTTGGTGGTTCTTGAGATCTTTAAAGTTTTTAAGGAACTTTCGTAGGTTCCCAAGCAAAAAAAGAAAAAAATATAGATTTTTTTTTTAGAATTCTTGTGGACAATTTAAAAAATTCAGTTTCTCTAGAAATGGATGAAATTATTGTCCCTAAAAATCTATAAAATTCTTAAGGAACTCTCGGAGGTTCCTAATCGGAAAATATTATAAAAATTGAAGCTTTTTTTTATTGAATTCTTCAGGACAATTTAAAAAATTGAGTTCCTCTCGAAATGGATGAAATTATTGTCCCTTAAAATCTATAAAATTCTTAAGGAACTCTCGGAGGTTCCTAATCAAAAAATATTGAGCTTCTTTATTGAATTTCTTGAGGGAAGTTTTTGTCCCAGAAAAATTGAAGTTATCCCAAATAAATTCTCTAGTTTCATTGTCCTTAAAAATCTTTTATATTTTATTCTTAAATAAAGTTCCTAACAATTTTTTTATGCGATTCCAAAAAGTCCCCATATAAAAATTATTCTGGGTATATCCAAATTTTGTTTATAAGATTTCCGTTGGCTGGAGGAATTTCGCCATTTATTTTTTGACAATTCATGGCAAATCATTTATCTCTCCTCGCGGGGAAAAGGAGACGGTGGACAGACGGGTAAGCAGCCGCAAAAACCGCTGAAATGCTAAAAGAAAAATTGTGTGGAAATGGAAATAAATTAACACATTTAATGAAAAGACAGCGGGGGCGTCGGCACGGGTGGCCCGGCCAAAGAAAACGGGGCGTATGAGTAATCAACACGAGACAGGAAATGGTGACAAATACGGCGATCGGGGTGGGGGGCGGGCGCAGTGGGCGGGGCCTGCCTATCGATAGCAAACTAAAGCGGCGGTCCGCTTAAAAAAAAAGAGAGACAAAAATTTCAATAATTCATTGGGCATGAATGAAACACACACACTCACACACGCACACCCACTGTGGCTGCCGGTGGTTTGTCTATTTCGCCCACAGGAAACGCAACGGCAGCGGCAGCGCCGCCGACTGCGCGGTTTCCTGTTGAGTGCAAACGGCTAACGCCGACGGCCGCATGTCACTTTTTATATATTTTTGGTTCATTGACTCGCCAGTGATACCAGTGGGAGAAAGTGGCTGGTTATCAGGCCGACGCGGCGGCTCTGCCCATCCACCCACTGACGTCGTAGGAAGTTGCCGCTTAGTCGGTCGACCACCCACCCGATGGGTTGATAAGCCCCCGACTCCGCCTGGCATTACGCATATAATGAAGTTTTGTTTTTGTTCTTTTGCAGTTCGTGGACATTGGAATTGTGACTTCGATTGAATCGAATCACAAGACAATCGACTCGGCCCGGAAGGGCCAGGAGATCTGCGTGAAAATCGAGCCCATCCCCGGGGAGTCGCCGAAAATGTTTGGCCGCCACTTCGAGGCCGAGGACATGCTCGTCAGCAAGGTAAGTGGGCGACAATACAAAGCGAATTTCACAAATGACGTCAAAGTCGAGTTTGGGGAAATCTAATCAAATATTAAACTCAATTTTCCGCGCTATTTCGGTGACGTCAGCAGCAGCCCTCTAACGTTGGGAGTGGCAGGCAGGGGGTCGCTCTATAATTGCTCATTGACTTGATGTCGCCGTCGTCGTTATTAAATTAATTCGGTGTAAAAATGTTGATTGGTTGTGTGTTCGGCAATAAAAAAAAAAAACGCCGAACGAACATCAAACGCCGACAGCAGGCCCGTCCAGAAATAGAACTCAATGCCGGGCAGGGGTGAAGGCAACTCCGCCGCCTGACCTGACCCGACTCAACGCATCAGCGACCGACTGACGTCACAATTCACCTTCCACTTTGATGCACGGCGGAGGGCAGTTGAAAGCCGTTCATTGACTTCTGGGCTAACCCAGTTTCCTGGACCATCAACGCCTCTCCGCCCAATTGACCCAGTTTCCAGGCGGCGGAGCTCGCTGACGCATTCGGTCCGAAAACCTTTTGCAAGTTAATGACCCCCAACCGCTATTGGCCTTCCGATCAAGGCTTCTCCTCGGGCCAACCTTTGGCATCTAAAAATAGACGCTGGGGGAGAAAAGGACCAACTGCCGATGACGCCAATGGGCTGCCCAGTCGATCGGGCCTTAAATCTTTCGATTCGCCGATTCAATTAATATTCCAAGCCAAGCTGAAAAGATAAAGCAACGCAATTGTAATTAAGAAACCAACAAGACAGCAGAGTAGGCTCACCTGCCCGACAAAAGAACCCGAATGGGCCCGGGAACCATAAACGGTGAGCCAGGGGGACGAATCATACCCGACGAATAGCAAATACTCTGTGGGTTGGTAAGCCAACTTAGGATAGTTTGTCTTTAATCGAATGCGAAAGATTTGGTAGAAGAAATCGGTCTGTAAGTCCCGAGATATTCGGATAATAACTGTGTTGTCAGTATCTCCTGAAATATGAGGTAAGAAATTAGGTTTCTTTATCTAATAACTCAATATACTTACCTCTACAATTGGATAAAAGACGGTTCTTATAAATTTAATAGTCGGGCCATCCATTAACCAACTTAGCTTTCCTTACAATCTTCCTATCCTCAGGGCGTGACTGACTTATCAGACATTTTTCCCAACGAGCTGACTAGTTGACTGTTGGGCTGATCTTGAGTCAAATCTTATGGGCAAACAAGCCTCGAACCTTATGAACCGAGTCCGCCTTAAAGATTTCCTATAAAGTTGGCTGGTTAAAATCCTTTCCTTCCATTCTCCCTATACTCAGTGCGCGGCGAATCAGACTGTTGACAGTTGGTCTGATCTTCTGTCTCTAATCGGAGCCAAATTTCCGTAGTTCGTATTGACAAGGAGGCCTTGAAATTGACTAACCGATTCTGCCTTAAAGATCTTCTATAACTTTGGCAGTGTCAATTACTTTCCATCCATTCTCCCTATGCTCAGGGCGTGGCTAATCAGACATTTTTCACAACGATCTGTCAGTTCGATTTCTCTCAAATCGGAGCCAAATTTCTGTAGTTCTTATTGGCAAGCAGACTTTGAAATTGATTAATTCACTCTGCCTCAAAGATCTCATATAACTTTGGCTGGTTCAATTCCTTTAGAGTTCTCCAAGAGTCTGAAAATAAAAACGCCCAATCTATAGTTGTTCTATAAGGAAGTTAAAGTAGTCTTGCGGTTCTGGTGATTATCTTGCCTTATAGAATATCGGAAAGGTTCTATCAAAGTCGTCTTTCTTTTTACCTAGAAATAGAATCAGATTATTATCTGCAATTAAAGAAAGTTCAGGGAACCTTCGCTGTTCTTACCCTACAAATTTGACAGATTTTATAGAGTAAATTATAAAAAAATACATCGGCCAACTACCTTAAGATTACAAAGCAGTTTTAACTGATTATCACCGAGAAAGATAATATAATCTCTCTTCTGTTTTATCCAGGTTTAAAGTTTCCCCAACTGATAGATAGGCTCTTTTTCGATTCGATCCGGCGAAGAGTATAGAAATCGGGGCTTTAAAAAGGCCGTAAAAAATGGATAAGCGCTTTGCATCTCAGCGAGGCACAATGAGTTTCGTTTGGGGCCACTTAATGCGGCGGATTATTAAATTTTTTAATTGTTATGCGCCAGATGTCGGGGGTGCCCTCCACCGCTGCCGTGGCACACGTGCCGCCCGCTGGTTGATTGATCGCCGAGACGTCAGTTCAGCGCCAAACATCCTGCTGGCTGCCAGGCTCTCCAGCTCGCTTATGACAATTGGCACGTTCTAATTTCAGCTGGGAATTTATAATGATTTCAATTTAAATGATTTATGGACAGCGAACGTGATACTTATGCGGTATTTTTGGTGGCTTTTTGTTTGCAGATTTCCCGCCAGAGTATCGATGCCTGCAAGGATTACTTCCGCGACGATCTGATCAAGGCCGACTGGGCGTTGATGGTGGAGCTGAAAAAGTTATTCGAAATCTTGTAAGCCTGGCGAGATTCGGTGGAGCGACTTACCTGCCAGCTTTTTTAGCCAACATTTTAATGTGGTTTCCAGTTGTCATCCGTATTGCGTGTGTTATTGGTTTTGAATCAAAGGTTTTTTGAGAGCGCTTTTTATAAATGAGAAATTTTTGCGGCGATTTGTTTTTGGCTTTCTTTGTTACGCGAGCAGTTAGAATAAAACTAAAAACAAAAATTGTATAAAACCGAATTAGTTGTAAGAAATTCGGAATCTGTGTCAGCGGATGACGTCACGTGGCGATGACGTGGGCGTCGGCAAAGGATATTGACCCACTTGGCATGCGCATTGGCATCCACCAGCGGCAGGAGCACCATTTCGGACGGTTTCATTCATGCTGGCTGTGCTGCGGTTCGTCCTTTGGCTCGGCGTGTCATTGAACGCAGCAGCGGCAGCGTCTGTGGGTCGCAGCAAGGATGCTGGCGGCGTTGGCAACTGTGAATGGGAAGGTCCGTCGGTGGCGCTGCAACGAAACTGGGTCAATGCGTTCAGCGAGTTCATTCAACTTCGACAAGCAGCAAGCCAGCCAGCCAGCCGTGCAGGCCGAGCGCAGCCACCAAGTCCGGGCGTGGAGGACAATTGTGTCGCAAGTGCTGATACTGGGGGGCGCATTTAATGTGGCACACTTTGTGAATGACGCAAATGCAGTCACTCGAGAGTCCTTCAAACACGAGTATCCTGTCAGGTAATTGCAGGTAATTTCACCATAAATGCGTCAATCAGCTGATGATCATTTCGATAAAAACTGCAATCAACCGTAAAGGGCTGTCGCCTCTTCGGTGGGCGAGAATATTTATAAATATTTTTCCAGCTAATTGAAAGAATTATCTTGAAAAGTATAGCAAATTAACATAAACAATTAAGTAATTAATTATTAGACATGTATTGTTTGCATTTAAAGTGCAATAATTAATTGCAAAAAATTCCAAGCGTGACAGCTGGCAACCCTCGCCCACGATCACAGTTATCGGCGTCGTCATAAGAAAATAGCCGCGGAAAAAATGTCGAAAAGTATCCAATTGTCAATTTAGAAGTGAAGTAAAGTGCAATATACAATAATTAATGAATTTATTGTAAGCGGGCCAAGTGTTTTAGGCCGGCCAACACCCGCCGGCACGTAAATATAAATGAAAAAATTAACAAATCCAATGCCAAGATGCAGGCACGCGTTTATGGCCCTGCGTGTGCATGTATGCGTGAGGGTGCGCCATAATTGAAAGCAGATTGCAATAAGCGGACAGTAAAACGATTTAAGCAATTGTGGACCATAAAAATGAGCACTTGGCAGGCCCAATGCCCATCAAGTAAAGTACACATTCGGTTGCGACGCCGTTTGCCTTTCCATTCACCATTTTCTCTGTACGTGTTCATTCATTGATTTTCTCCACCCAGCACATACACACACACACACACACAAGCAAACATGCGCATAGCTTCTCGTCGTCGTCGCCCTGAGTTTGCAAAAACCAAAAAACCCAGAATGACATTATACATGAACCAGCTGAAGGATTCAATGACGCCAGCGAGCCAGGGTGACGCTGCGTTCAATATTCATTCACAGTAGAGCGCGGCAGCCCCAGCAATCCTCAAATGGGTTCCACCAACAAGTTCCACTCGGTGGCGTCATGTGGAACTAGGCCAACGGAGCCTGCCACTGTGGTAGGTAAGTACACACACATTTGCTTTCCCTGTATGTGTAAGGATATGGGTGGTTGGTTGTGCGGGGGCCTCAGACCGTTTAGCTTCATTGAGAAAAATCAACGGCGAAGGACTTAGCCCGGCCCCAGCCACTTGATGGCGACCAGCTTAAGGGCTTAGGGTGCTGCGAGTGTGTGTGCGGGCCACTCAATGAAAGGAGAAATAAAAGTCGAATTGAAATAAAGTGAAAAATAAAACGATGATGACGGGGCGGGCCGACCCACCGATTCACCTGGATGGTGGAGGGGGAGGCCTGATGGCGGCCACTGCGGCGCAAATGTTGCGTCTAAAATTGCCATGAGTTCATGTTTATACATTTCACCTCGATGCTCGGTGAGATTATCTAGGACACCAGTGACGTCAGTTGCCCCACACACACTCGCTCCCCTCCGAAACAACTTTTTGATATATTGTGCATTTTTTGTTGTTGTTGGTTTACATTCAGAAATTTTGTTGTTCAATGAAACGAATGGGGGTTTTTCGGCCGATCGCTAGATACGCCAAATATATAAAATTCAAGTGAGATGTTTGTCCCCCTCATCTCCGCATCTCCTGAAATTGCGTCTGTGAATGGCAAACACACCCGTTTTTGGCTGAATGATTCACTTTCTCAGTTCTGAATGAAGTTCTTATGTGCCTGAAATCGCCTTAAGTGGCAGAGCAGCCGCAGTCGCCCAAATTCGGCGTGGCATTTAGCGTTCAGTCTCCGGGACCGGATGTCGATTTTGGGGGAATTCTATATTGAAATCTTTATTGTTTTCACTGATTAATTTATGGGGGACGAATGAGTTTTTATTTTGTTGGCCCGTCTGCGAGTTTTTAATTAACCCGCCCAAAAAAATCGATAGGCAGTTCAAAAATTCCAGCCCAGCGGCAACCCTGGGCCGTCGATGCGTCTGGGGGGCGTGACCGGCCTTGTGGCGAATGCAACCCTCGCCAGGGATTGCAATGCCAATGTCAAGGACCCGCCCCCCGAAGGCCGTTGCCAAGGCAACGCCAGCATTGCCACCGGAGCTGGGGGCGGGATTTGACATCTGCATTTCCGCAGAGCTCCCGGTTGTTTCAAAATGGCCGCCAAACGGGTGACCTTGAAACTCAGCTGCTTATTGGCTGGACGGCTGCTGGGAACGCCTACGCGGGCAAAGTCAAGGAGACCACAAGGTCCGCTGGAAGTTGGGGAGAGAAATCTAGAAATTGACCAATAGATTTCGGATTTTGGTTAAGCAAAATCTAAAATATCTTCAGATTTTCTTGGCCACTTCTAACGTCCTTTGTCCTTCTGCCTTTTCTCTCCCCTTCTCCTTGACAACAAACAAAAAGCGAAGCTTGAAACCCACGCAACCCGAACTGCTCCAGCCCGAGCCTCGTCGGCTTCGTTGTCCGACGACGAAGGCTGCCAAAGCTCGCCAGCTTCCTGTCGGCTCAGCCACGAGCCCCACTCGTGCCAGGCAGTCGTCGTGCGGCCAAGCCGAGCAACTGCAGCCTCCTCAATGCAAATGCAAAGGACTGCAGTGTCAGTTAGTCAACGAATGTCAGCGTGCATTCAACGTTTGGGCAGAAATTCCTCTTCGAACAGGAAACTTGAGTCCTGTAAGCTCTTCTGCATCCCCCAAGTGCACAAATGTGATAGCTCCCCCGTGTCTTAGTGAGTGTTCCCCAGAAGATATAGAAAATATATAGAACTCTACAAGTTCCTGATCCGGGTCCTTGTGGAACTTGCTTTTTTTTTCTAAGCGTGTCAGCGATTAATCAAATCGAAGTTAATCTTAATTAAATGTGAAAATATTTGCCTATTCCTCTATAAGAATTCTGAATTCCTAACTTATCGGGTTATTAAATCACAAACATTTGTCTCGCTAATTAATCGCATTTTAATCAACAAAGTATAGAACCAATAAGCATACAGAGATATACAAATATATCTGCATATATAAACTTAAAAATTAATCAATTAATCAATTACAAATACGGCAATTAATCAATGCGCACTCTCGCCTTTCCCCGGCACCGCAAAGTATATTCCTCGTGTGTAAATGCAAAGTTCCCATTGCATTCTTATAAGCATTATATGTGTGTTTATGTCGTACGACTCTGATATTCAGTGTGACATTTGCCTTAATCACTGACCTATTAAACAAACAGAACGGAAGAACAAAGGAAACAAATTTCCAAACAATCTCTTTCAAAAGCCGAAAGTTCAAAGATCAAAAACATAATAAACCACTAAAAGAGACATTTAAACTCAACTAAAAGTTCTTCTCGAACAGCCTCAACTTTGACATTCATCGGTAAGTGGCTCTTAAAATCCAATTACCCTACTGTCTAAATTTGTCTATTATAAATTAAAACCCCTAATTGGAACCATTTCTGCAACTGATATAATTTTGGGGAAAAAATTCTAGAAGAGTATAAATTTTTTTCGAAAGGGGATTCTTATTATATTTTCACGATTTATGCGGGTTTTCTTTGTCCTGGGCTAAGTTTATTTAAAACATTTTAAAAGCAATTGTTTAGGTATAGCAGAACAGTCTGATGGAACCATTTAAAATGGTTGGGAAAAAAGCATTCCTTGAGCAACAGAAGTCCTCTCTAATCTGCAACATGGAATTATAAATAATATTTATATTCCATTTTTTCTTTATGGAACTCATAAAATTGCAAATATTTCCCGGTTGTTTCAAACACGTAAGGTAATTTTTGCCTTCAATAAATTTTTAAAAATAATAATGGATTAGTTAAAGAACTAATTCTTTTTTTAACTTAACGAAAAAACCGTCCTGAAGCTCTTATTATATATTAACATATTAAATTATATTAAACATATTAAATTGGGATATACCTTTTGGATTTTTCGGAACACTGACGAAATTATAGAGAGCTGTATCATAAAATCCTTAAAAAACTTAATACGATTTTGAGGTGTTTCTTTAAGACTTCTATAAACTAGTAGACACTGCAATAATTTGATGGGAATGCCAGACCTTTTCAAGTTTTCGATACTTATTTCATTTCTTAAACCATTAAAAGATATTGAAATTCAAAATTGAAGTAAAATCCTATAGGTTCTACTGGTGCTTGAAATTTCTGCACAAATTAAAAATATAATAACCTGAACTCCTTAATTCAATAGAATTCCTTTAAAAGCTTTAAATTTTCTCAGTCGTTTTATCTAAGAACTTT
>JBAMCP010000947.1:0-24154 GCA_037075105.1 Lissocephala sabroskyi
AGAAGTACCGTTCGATTATTGTTGGGGCGGCCTCTTAAAGTGTCAATATGCCAGGACATAAATAATCGAGAAAATAGAAATAAAGAGGACAACCTGTCCATCAGACGGGGCCATTGTGAGCTGAGGTTTCTTTGTGTGGAGGTCGGCGATGTTCTTAATTGCTGACTGCGTTTTTGGTTTCATCTACCAGCCGACGATTGGGCAATCGGGCAGCCGGAATTGAATTGAGCAACAAAAATGTGTCAATTTGCGAAACACTTTTCGCTGTTATTTGATATGCGGGGAAAATTGGGCCTCGGTCTCAATGAGGGAACCGCGGAAATTCCCTCAGACTTTCCCAATTGCTGGACATTCATCCAGGCCAAGGGGAAAGCCCCGTCCTGGGCGCAGGTAGCAATCGCCTGGCCCGCGGAAAATTCCCCGAACAAATCCAAAAACACACATCCAACCGAATTATGAAAATCCATATGGGAACCCACGATTATAACGCGCATATTAATGGGAGACGCTTTCATTCACCCCAACGTCAAACCAGAACCAACTCCGTCTCTGTCTTTCACCCTCGTTCATGGTCGTCGGATGGTCTCTCTGGGCCGTTATCAAAGTCAATAATCTTCACCGAGCCGACACCCCCCAGCGTGTGCCAAAGAACGAGCAAAGAGATTCGGATTCCCGGATTGGGATTGGGATTGGGTCTGGGGATGGGATTCGGCGTCGGCTACGGATTCCTTTGCGCTATGCGCCCATCATATAACAAATTTTTAGTACAGCGATAAGATGGTAATCTTTATGTGAAAAACAACATGTAATTTGTTGGGCCAACGATGGGCCCAAAAACAAAAACAAAATATGAAAAGGAAAATGGGAAACCGCTGGGGTTGACGGCAATTTGAAGTGAGCTGAGTGCGTGGGCTTCTCGCTGGGCTCATCTTGAGATAGCATCTCTGGCGCTCTCTTGCCAACGGAAATGAAATTTATTACCTATAACGAAAATATATAGAATACTTCTAATAATTTTCATAAATTTCCCAGATAAAAAAAAAAGAAATTTCTTTTTCTTTCGATTCAAAATGCCGCCTTTTATAAATCAAAGCCCCCCGATAACAAGAAACTCACCAAAATTTCATATAATCGGTCATGGGGTGGGGGTTATATATTGAAAATTATGACACGGTCTTCTCGAGTCCATGGCCCGAGATGGGGAGGTGGGGCCAGGTTCTCTAATAACCCAAATGGGCGGGGGGTATGAACCTCACTTGCTCCACGACAAAGGGCGGTGGGTGGGGGGAGCCGGAGGTGCTGCCATATTGAATTTCTAAGCGTAGACACAAATCGATTGGTATGCCGGTTAAGAGATCCGATGACAGTGAGCACAAAAAAAAAGAGGTGCAATGTCCGCCACAAAGTGTGAAAAATTGCAACAGACCCAGCGACCGACCAACCGACAGACAAACGGGCCAGAGCGGCAGACGGCTGGTAGGCTAAATAAAAAAGCCAGCCAAAGAGATCGTGAGTGCGCCATTTTTTTAAGGCCAAAGGGATTGGCCAGCCGGGCTAAGCTAGCTGGCTGCTGTTGCGGCTATGGCTGCAGGTGGGTCAGGAGGATGAGGATGAGCCTGGCCCATTTTATGGCCGCTAATAAAACCTCGCGTGCGAAATGGGCCAGCGCAAAAGGAAGCTGCAGCTTAGCGTCCCTCGGCGGCCATCAATACCGGCGCCGACGCAGCCGCCGCTTCTCCTGTATCCTGCGCACGCTCCCACGCACACGCACACTCACACAGAGAGACGCGCCAGGTAGGCTACCTGCCGCTCTGAGTGCGATTCAAGACCTTACGGGATTTTCCCCTTGGACTCTGAGTGGCGGTGAGCGGCAGCGGCAGCAGCTACGCTCTGCTTAGTTGAGCGCCGCACGTCGTCACGCACGCACACCAGCGCATGCGAGCAGCAGCAGCAATCGCTTGGCGTCTATAGAGTCGTCTCTTTCTGGCCCACGGGTAATAGTTGGCTTGCATTGAGTGAGTGGGCCGCCTTGAGTGGGAGAGAACTTTGAGCAGCGCTCTCGGCTGCTCTCTCGAGCGCTGTCTCGCCGTCTGTCCGTCTGCCGCGGTGTTAACCCTTTGACTAACAATTTCCTATGTTTTTGTATCGTTTCAGAGTTGCAAGCGACCATGCGCGCATGGCTTCTACTCCTCGCAGTGCTGGCGACTTTTCAAACGATCGTTCAAGTTGCTAGCACCGAGGATAATATATCAGTGAGATTTATCACAGCGATAGCGCCAGTTGATCAACAACAACAACAACAGCAGCAAACAACGAAAGGCCGAGCAACAAAAGCCAAAGCCCCGAGCATCAGCACAGCGGTGGCGAGGGCTTTTCAGCCGTTCAACGAGTTGCCAATAACCGTTATAAACAACAACAACAACAAGAGTAATAATAAAATAAAAAACAGTGATAGTGATAAAAGCAAAAGTGTCGACATTTACCGAGATTTCGATCGATTGAACGAAGTGCAAAAAACAAGAACAGACCAATTAGAAAATTCCAAAAAACCACATCCCCTTAATCTCTACAAGTCCAACAAACTATTAGTGAATAACCAACACCACAACAACAACAACAACCACAACAAAAACAAAATGGCTGTCAAAGAACACCAACGACTACACCACCATCCCCATCATCACCACAAACACCGCCAGCACCACCAACGCCATCGCCAGCATCCGCATCCGCCCCAGCAGCCCGAGGAGCAGCAGCCGCAGGAGCCTCAGTCTCCCGAGGCCGCCAGCGAATCTCAAAGTCCAGTCGAAGTGGCATCCCCAAAACCTCAAACGGAGGATGCCGGCGCTCCGTCTGCAGATTTGAAGGCCACCATCTCAGCCTCGTTGCTGGACGATGGCATCGAAACGGGCATATCGGTGAGTGCCGATGCCGTCATCGAGGAGGACGAACCCGCCACTTATACTAGTAAGGAGATAATTAAGGACAAAGTGAAACCAGATCCATCAACTCTAGTCGAAATCGAGAATAGCCTGTTGTCGCTGTTCAACATGAAGAGGCCGCCGAAAATCGATCGATCGAAAATCATCATCCCGGAGGCGATGAAGAAGCTTTATGCCCAAATCATGGGGCATGAGCTCGATTCGGTGAATATACCAAAACCGGGCCTGCTCACCAAGTCCGCGAACACCGTGAGAAGTTTTACACACAAAGGTGAGTTCACAAAATGATATAGGGGTTTATTTATAAGCTTGGATCTCAACCAAACCGATTATTAAAGTTTGCCTAAGGTTCAGGGAATTGATAAGACGATCAAAAGTAATCGGGGACATTGATAGATTCCTTGAATTCGGTGTTTCTTAGCAGATTGCAGAATTATGCCCCCGATCCTGTGACAGTCAAGAAAGTTCTTTCTACATTTCGGGTTCATAAGGAGATTCTCTTCCCAAAGATTTTTCATTTCTTCTCTCTTTAGTTCCTTAGATTCAAAGCTTTGCATTTCTTGATTTTACTTTTTCACCTTTGGAGACGAGAATCCTTAGTTCTTCTTCTTTATTATCACCCACGAGTCCTGCAGTGTTGACACCTTTCCCGGGTTTTTCGGTTCTCCTGATGATTGAAAACCGTGTAGGAGTTTCCAGAAGCGCTCGCTTCATCTGCATACCTGAGGGTAAAGAAAAAAGATATCGAAATTACCCGAGGGTATCATTCACGTAAGCGGTGAAAAATCACGCGGAATTTCCGCAGCTTCACATGAAAGACACGGTCCTTTTTTTCCTGTGTTCTCGACCACAGGACGAGAAATGGAATACACAAGGAAAAACGAGCACAGGTCAAAAGGTTGCAGTTCGAGTTGCTGGGTACACTTGTGCCCGCACTTGCTGGCCTTTTTACCTGGTCCCAGGATGCCAA
Organism: Lissocephala sabroskyi; assembly: GCA_037075105.1. Taxonomy (NCBI): domain Eukaryota; kingdom Metazoa; phylum Arthropoda; class Insecta; order Diptera; family Drosophilidae; genus Lissocephala; species Lissocephala sabroskyi. The sequence continues at coordinate 3,913 of JBAMCP010000947.1, forward strand.
TCCCAAAGGTGACCTTGAAATTTTTCAATAGAATTACACCCAGAATGTTTAGCGCATGCGCTAAATGGCTTTTATATTGTATTTGTAAAAATAACAATTATTATTAAAGCGTATTTCGCATTATTTTCCACAGGATTAGAGGGGACGAACAATAAAGCAGTCGATAGACCAACGGCCAACGGCCAGAGACCAATACCAACAATCGGACACACACAGGCCCCGGGGTCGGTGTAGTCCTTTCAGGTACTTTGTTGAGGTCGATTTGCCGATTTGGTTGGGTGTGCAAAGCCAAGCCAACTAAGCCGAGTGGTCGGGGCGGTCGATTCGGTCTTTGTCCGAATGCGGGAGGGAACCTTTTTGGCTACGCAAATCAGAGAATTTACGATGGTCCCTTTGTTCCGCGTACTTGAGAGGTGATTCAAATTAAGATTTTGGGCAGAGCGTACAGAGGATCTGGCACCTTGAGCAGCGTTTACTTCTTTTTTTTTGGGTGGGTCGGGTCTTTAGCACTGGCGCCAGTCGTAAAAGCGGCACAAAGCAAAACTCAACACATTTTATTAGAAGCCAGACGCCGACGGCTTCTTGGCCCCCGGCCAAGGTGTTGACAAAAGCCAAACCCAAGGACCCTTTACTAATGCTCCACGTTTTTTGTCTTCTGCAGATAGTAAAATCGACGATCGATTCCCCCATCATCATCGGTTTCGTTTGCACTTCGACGTGAAGAGCATACCCGCCGAGGAGAAGCTGAAGGCCGCCGAGCTGCAGCTAACCCGCGACGCCCTCAGCGAGGCGGCCCTGCAGATCCGCCAGGCCAACCGCACCCGCTACCAGGTGCTCGTCTACGACATCACCCGAGTGGGCGTGCGGGGCAAGCGCGAGCCCAGCTACTTGCTGCTGGACACGAAGACAGTGCGTCTGAACAGCACCGAGACGGTGAGTTTGGATGTCCAACCGGCGGTCGATCGGTGGCTGGCCACACCGCAACACAACTACGGACTGCTGGTGGAGGTGCGGACAATGCGCTCTCTGAAGCCGGCGCCGCACCATCATGTGCGCTTGCGCCGCAGCGCGGACGAAGCGCACGAGGAGTGGCAGCACAAGCAGCCGCTGTTGTTCACGTATACGGACGACGGGCGGCACAAGTCGCGCTCCATACGGGACGTGAGTGGTAGGAATCGGCGGCACCAGCGGAAGCCGGCGAGGCGCAAGAATCATGAGGAGAGCTGCCGACGGCATTCGCTGTATGTGGATTTTATCGATGTGGGTTGGAGTGATTGGATTGTGGCGCCGCCAGGCTATGATGCTTTCTATTGCCATGGAAAGTGCCCGTTTCCGCTGGCCGATCATCTCAACTCCACCAACCATGCGGTGGTGCAGACCTTAGTCAATAGTCTCAATCCAGGGAAGGTACCAAAGGCGTGCTGTGTGCCCACGCAACTGGAGGGCATCTCGATGCTCTATCTCAATGACCAAAGCACAGTTGTGCTCAAGAACTACCAGGACATGACTGTGGTTGGCTGTGGTTGTCGGTAGACCAACTGCACGAGAGAGAGAGACAGAGAACGATAGTGAGAGAGAGAGAGGAGAGCATCAAATGCTGTTTGGTTCCAAGCCGTCGTCAATGCTTTAAACGAGTTTAAATTTTATTAAACGCAACGCAAACAAAATGGACTGAATATTTGAATTTTAAGTGTAAATTGTAGACTTTAATTGTATTTAGAGCAAAAAACAAAAACCAACAAACAGCAAAGAGCAGCCCAGCCCAGCCCAGCCCATCTCCCTGAACCTTCCCCGCATTTTCTGTCGCATTCGACAGCCAGGCTGTCGCAATGTCTGACAGTCGCATGGAGAGATACAGCGAGATAGAGAGAGAGATAGAGAGAGAGAAACCTGTAAATAGCTAAGAGTTAAGAGCACCAACCCATCATCCTTTCACCACCACCTACCACCACCCGTTACCCGCCACCGTCACGCCCGCCAGCAGCTGCTGGAACCGCCATAGATCAGCCGGCTAATCCCGCGCCGAAGTTGCCACTTCGCCATCCTCGACCAGCCGCCAGAGATCCGCCATCGCGTGCAGCCCATCAACTGAATATATCCACGATATCGAGCCGATTATATATGCATATAGAAATATATAGAGAGAAATCGAGAGTTGAGAACTTCGCAACAAATGAACAAATTGTAAAAAAAGTAAATAACTACGTTTAAATTTATTAATTATTATTATTATTTTTATGTTTATTTTAAAACGAAGAACAAGTTGGAGAAACGAAAGTTATAGAAGGAGAAGAAGGTTCGTCTAGCCGATAGCCAATTAATTTAACGCAGATGTATGTGTCTTATTTTTGTTAATAATTTTATGAAATTCTTGTATATGTAATTAGGTAAACTAATTTAAACAAATGCTCCAAGAAAATAAAGAAAAAAACAAATCGAATTCGCAACTTAAATCGACTTTTCATTCAAAGGAATTTCATCTTTTTCAGTCGGACTTCCACAGGAAATTGATCGCGAATTATTTCTCAATTTGTAACTTCCATTGAATCGATAGAATTTATTTTTAAAGGAGAAAAAAAAAAAAAACAGATCCTTCGAGCCGGATTTGAACCAGCGACCTATGGATGCCTGCGATCTCAAGAACCCAAGATCTTTAATTCCTCTACAGTCCACCGCTCTACCAACTGAGCTATCGAAGGCGTTGATTGCATCGTGATTTTTGTTTATTAAGTTCTTTAGCTTTATGGGAAAAACAAAAAAATAACAGATCCATAGGAATCCAGAAAAATGTTCCATTCCTAACGAACAAAAAGTTCTACTCCGATCCTTCGAGCCGGATTTGAACCAGCGACCTATGGATGCCTGCGATCTCAGGAACCCAAGATCTTTAATTCCTCTACAGTCCACCGCTCTACCAACTGAGCTATCGAAGGCGTTGCATGCAGTGCGATCTTTCTGATTTAAGTTCCTTTAGCTTTATAGAGACGACAATAAAAATATCTAGGGGAATTGATATTAATGGAAAAAAAGTTATACTCCGATCCTTCGAGCCGGATTTGAACCAGCGACCTATGGATGCCTGCGATCTCAGGAACTCAAGATCTGAAAATTTCCCTCTACAGTCCACCGCTCTACCAACTGAGCTATCGAAGGCGCTGGAGGAATCTGTGCACTTCCCCATGCAGGTGGGGCGATCAAGACTCACCTAAAATTAGCCCACTTATCAGATCGGCAGAGTCGCTCCGGCAACATAGACTGGCGTGAGCTGGTCGCTTATCAAGTGGGCAGCCTGCAAAAAACGTCACAGGTCAAAAAAATCACTACGTGGTGATAAGACGTCACCGAGCGCAAGCCGCGGTTTGCGATTAGTCAAGTGGAGGGAATTAAAAAGTGATTTTTTCTATATTTTTTCTGGGAGTGCCGACGATTCACGGAAAAGATCAACGCGTGTCAACAATTCGAAAACAATTTGTTTTCGTTTTCATGGGCCGGGGAACGAAAACACTGGGATTCGCGATAATTCGGCTGGGCGGTCGAGTGGCATCAGGCGTGCGATCTCGGGATCCGGGAAAATTTCCCGCAGTTGTCAACCGATTCGCAAGCTTGGGGGTCCAAAAGGTTGGCAAATTGCTCGGCTTATCGGCGGAAAATAAATGCAGCCTCAGACGGACAGGAACCTAGAAATGACCTAGAGCAAGGCGGCCAGCCAGTTGCGTCGGTTCGACGACTTCCTGGAATTTCCATGAGTCATGCAGTTACAAATTCTCTTTATCAGGGAGTCAATTAATTTACCGGCCAGCATCAGCGCTAGGAGTCGATTTTCGGCTCAATTAAGTGACTCATCAGGTGGGCGCCGGCGAACGGCTGAGCGGAGAGTTGCCAAAAATTGCTGAGGGCCCGGAGGATGCTGCGGGCGTTTTCCCTGGAAACTGGCAAGAGACCATGCGATTCTTGAGATCCTTGACCCTCGATAAGGACCCACATAGCCGAGGGAATTTTCATTCACTTGCACAACACTAAATCATCAGAGGAAATTGATACTCCCCCGTGGTCATTGGCATCAAACGCATTCCCAGCCACACCGCACGGCAAGATCTCCGGCTCCTGATAACGCCACGACGAGATGGACTCGGGAAATGTGCAGGCGGTCGATCCGCCCGAAACCAAACTATTCCAGTCATTCTTAAAAATTATGAACATTTCGAACATTTGTAGTGGCGCTTGTTGTTGCCGGCCATGTAACATACCTGAGCAAATTACAAACACCAACAACCCAGCGACGAAGACGACGAGCAGGAAGGCACCAAAGGGCCAAGAGACGGGAAAATACAAAAAAAAACCCTGCCACGGCCCAGAGGCGGTCCAACTGGCCCGGCGGGGTGCTACCCAAGAGGGCAATCATTTTCTTATCTAACAAGACATTTTGGGCAATCGATCCACTCTGGTTTCCACTTCCACTCACCCGACCACCAACCACCAAGCGCCGCTCTCAGTCAGCCGGTCAATGGATCACACAGAAATTGCCGCTTCATCTGCCCGCTGCAGACGACAGATTGTCGGATTCGGATTCCCTTGGGTTCTACGGGTCTCTCCGGGGTTTTATAGAGGAGTGTGTTTTGTCGGTAATTATCCGTAAGCTGTCAGTTTTTTCGCTCTGCTTCCTTGGCCACTTTGGATGCCGACATCCCCCGCTGCCCGCTGCCGGTGCCTGCTCGCTGTGGATAGGTAGGCGCATTTATATAGATTAACCGATATGCTCGCTGGCTGGCTTTGGTATTTTATGACTTGCTGGAGATTTTGGCATCCTAATTGGTTTGTTAAGTATTCGGCTCGGTCCGGCCAACTAACCGTCAAAAATTGCCCTTTTTCATCGGCCCTTCGTGGCGGCTGCACGCGCGCGTGTGTGGCGCTTATCGGGGGAACACTTTACGCCGGTGGCCCGAACCGAATGGCTCGTTCCCCATGCCCAAGTAGATGCCCTTCATGCTCATGATAAGGACCTCGAAGGTAGAAATTTGTCGCCATGACTCATCCGCAATGAGTCAGCCACACCGCCCGCCGCTTGCCGTTTGAAGTGACCGGCCCAATCGCCCTTCACCCAGCTTACCCGTCGATCGCCGCTCGCCGCTCGCCGCTGCTCGCATGCAAAGCGCATAAGCTCGGCCGGAAAAAAATCAGCGTGCTCAGCATTTTTTGCTGATAAACTTGAATTTCGGTTTCTGTCAGCCGGCGTTTTCGCTTCACAAGCGCTTTCTGGCGGGGGTCGTGCAATCACCTTCGATAGCTCAGTTGGTAGAGCGGTGGACTGTAGAGGAGGAGAAAGTTCCAGTAGTCATCCATAGGTCGCTGGTTCAAATCCGGCTCGAAGGAGCTTTTTTTTTCTTTGCGACAAAATCAGAGCACGGTGAGGCCTAAAAGTCCTATTGCATTTAGTAAATCAGACTGTCTGTGCTTGTGGCTGATTGTTTTGCTGTCACAACGAAATCTGGTGATTCCTAATGGTTGACATTTCCAGGATCCCCTGGAACCCCTAAAGATCAGATGGAACAGACGGAATGGTTCAATTTGCAGTTCGAGCCATCCAAACTGCGGTTCGATTGAATTTTATCAAAATGTGCAGTTGGCAGACGATTTCAATTTCATTTTCACCTCCACAAAGAAGAAAAGGATCAAGCTGATGTCTCTTTAATTTCTTTCTGAAAGTTGGAGGAATAGTATGAGAAGAATGAGAAGTATGCCGATTCCCCTGGTACTTCAAAAACTGTTCTCGAATTTTTTGTTTCTTTTCAAATTCAGCTGAAGACTTTTTGACTTCCGGGATGGGAACTTGAACTCAATTTCCTCAACTCACGCACTCTTCTTGGTTGACTGTATTTCCCGATGATCTCTCCAAAATCTCTTGAAAATATTCGGTGACCTTCATCAACTTTTGATTTGCCTGCAACCAAAAAGATCAATAAACCGTCAAAATGTGGACAGGTCCTGCTGCCAAAGAAGCTGCCGATGGAACGCCTGCCAGGGCCCCCAAAACAGATGCTATCAATACATCATTTGCCTTTTGTCTGCCCTGTCACAAATTCATTCACCTGTTCCCAACCGAGGGGCACGATCGCAGACCGTCTCTGCCGCGACTTCATCAAGAGTCGACCCTCAGAGTGCTGGGGCTGGGCCTCGGATTCGGATGCGGGTTGAGGTTGGATTCCAGGCTCGCACAATTATACTGCGTTGATCTCCAATTAGGCTGTCGAATCTCCATTTACACGGCAACGCATGAGACGACGAGAGTCTGGGGCCTTTCGCTGAAAGATCCGCTTCTGGATCTGCCCGATTGACTTGACGGTGTTGCAAGTCATCGCCGTCTCAGGGACCGCAGCGGGGCGAAAGCAAATAAAAATATGAATGAATCGCTCAGTGGGCATCACGGCTGCCGTTTCCTTTGTATGTGGATCATCATCCTCATTGTGAGCCGCCAGCAGCCGTCAGCCGACAGCCACCGGCCAGCAGCCTTTGTGCGAGAGGCTGGGCTGGTCCATCGATGGGTTTTCGAAAAGATGTTTCTTTTATTTTTTTCGCTACATTCCGAGAGGCTTGGGTTGTGTGCATTTTAATTAGTTCAGCCGCCCGGATCTTGGATCTTCTGTCGGCGGTAGCACATTAGAAATTCCAAAAACCACAGGCATTTGGAATTTGCATACCGACAAATGCAGAACTTAATACCCCCAAGTAGGCCTACAAAGACGTCGGCGGCTGCCCGCTGACGGTGACGACGGTGGCAAACAACTTTTCCTCATTATTGAAATTCCACAAGAAATCATAGCATTTTTTTTAATAACCCACAGAGCCAACGGAAAGTTTCTTCCATCTGTGAGAGAAGGCCGACGAGACGAGCGTTTAAATGGGAGCGCCACACCAGCCAGCCAGCCAGCCACCCAGCCATCTAGTCACCTGAGCAGCCAACGGGGCATGCAAAGCAGCCGCCGTCGGTGTGTCTGCCGCATCCGCAGCGCTTCGTGGGCTGCCAGGCATGCAAGGCCCAAGCCTCCCGCCCGCCCGTCCGGCTGGGCTGGGCTGGGGGGGAAGAAATCTTATTAAAGCGCAACTAAATGCCACGGATTAATGTCTAACAGCCCCCAACAGGTGCTGGGCATAAATGCCAGTTTAGTGTGGCTGGGCTGACAGTCGGGCCGGGATGCCGGGACCCCACATGGCCTGGCCAAAAGTATGGCCCTCCTTCCAACACCCGTGTCCCGTGGGCATTAGCATATAAAAAAAGACGACAAGCAGCAAACTAGAGGGGGCCTCTGGCAGGCAGCAGCTGCTGCAAATCAAGTTCGTTGCCTAAGTCTTTCGCTTGGGCGAGAGGATGAAACTGAAGCGCCAGCGAGTAGTAGTTGAAAATAAATTGATGAAATGAAATGAAATGTGTGCCGCACAATTGCCAATAATGCAAATTAAATGACTCTTTCTGCCGTGAGCAGCAGCGACAACAGCCAGCCAATTAATCAAAACTTTAAACTCGACTCGATTGGCAGGGAAGGGAAAATGCGGCCGAGAATCGACTGGCATCGACTGCCATCGCCTGCCGTTGGCCAATTGACGTCGGCATGCCAAGCAAAACTTTGTTCAATTCCATTCAATTCAATTCACTTCACTTCATTTCAGTTAACTTGATTGTCGTTCGGGTCGATAAGGTTGTTGTAGTTGCTGTTGTAAACCATTAACATTTTTTCATACCCTTCCCAGCGTCAAAATCTAAAAAGGCCCATTGGCTGGGGGAAAGAGTCGAGAAAAGGTTTAATGAAAGTTTGTCTTATATTTTAAATTTAGAAAGATTATTGCTTGCATTTTCTAGATGGAATCTTTTTAAATTGAACAGGAATATCTTTGGTATTTATAAATTTCAAAACGTGTAAAATTGAAACCTGATAAAACTCCACGCAGCTAAAGTTTTTGAGAGTTCTTGTCGTCAATCGGAAAAGCTTTTGGATTCAATCTCTCGACCTGTGAACCTGAGAATTGTGATTTATCCAAGACTTTATTATCCAAAGGAAATTTTTTTGAAGCTCTTAATTCCTTAAGCTATCTTTTTGGTAACCAAAACTCTTATAACCTTCAGGTTCTTTCCAAAGACTTTCTCAGTCTTCCAAGGTTTTATGATTGGATTTTTATAAACTCCCATTCATTTCATTGTCAGCTGGCTTGGATCCTATCCATTTAATAGAGTATCTCTTAGCTTAGGGAGCTGTTTGCTTTTGGGGTGCATTTGATGGTGCATAAGCAGTCGCATTAATTAAAACAAAACACTCATTCATATGCGTAATTAGGAACGTCGTTTGACGAGCCTGCCCACCCCGGCCGCACCCGCGCCCCACTTGGCTGGCCATGGCGATTGCTACATTTTGCTCAGATCTTTTCCTCCCCGCCAATTGAGCAATTAATAACTAAAGACCGCATTTGAATGTGGCAAATCGATAGACTCCAATGAGCCTGCCAATCTGCCTGGTTGATTGGCTGATTGCACGGACTGTTCAGCTGAAGGGGCAGCAAATCCGAATCAGCGGTGGGGGGAAGAGGGGTCGAGTGATTACCAGGTCCGTTGTTTTTCTGCCCGCTGGGTGTTAGTTTGATTTATCATTTGCTAATTGAAAAATTATACTGTTTGTATTTGTCAAGCGGTTAGTTAAAATGTTGTCAGTCCGCGGATGGGGCGGTGGGCGGTTGACAATGCCAATTTGTTTGAATTGCCGGGCAGCTGGTTTGGCTGTTGGCGCTGTTGTAAATGATATTTCATAGGTTGTGTGGAATTTTTCCTAGGAAATTCCAAGCGACTAAAAATAGTCGACCAAATCGAATGACTTAGGCAACGAACCTGCCCGCACCAGCTGCTCTTAGCTGGCCTCTTAGCGTCGCTTTTGTTGCGCACTCACAGGTCAGGGAACAAATATATAAGCTACCCAATCGAATTAATGCACATAAATAAACCAAATGTGACATTGAGCGAAAGACAAGCACTTGAAATATTTTAATTGTCTAAATGCCGCAAGCTGATGATCCGCCACCGGCAGCGTTGGCGGCGGTGGCGGTGGTGGTCCTTAAAAAAAAAACGCAAAGTCCTTACTGTTGGCTACCACAATTTATGTGTTGGCTTGAAATTTCTCACAGAAAACAAAGGAAATTCCAAGCATTAAGGAATTTTCAGGCTCGCCAAGCAAAAGTCGATGTGATGCCGCCGCCGCCGCTGCTGCTGCTGCCGCTGACATTTTGCATTTCATCGATTGCATTCCTTGGGGCGCTGGGCGCATGCGTACCACACACCAAGCCGGGCCAGCCAGCCAGCCTTCCACCACAAAGGAGCAGCGGCAACTGTTCTCTTGCCGCCGCTGCATTGACACTGATGAGCCCGCAACGAAGCCGTCGCGGTCGGGGGCGTGGGGGAGTTTAGGAGTCGCTGGCTTGTCGATGTTGTTGTTCCCCAGGCTATGGCTGAGAGTCTTTATACCAAGGTGGTCACCCTAAATGCAACACGCAACAACAGCAACCGCCCCAGCAGCAGCAGCAACAGCAACAGCAGCGGCAGCAGCGGCGTGATTGTTATGGCCACGTTGCCAGTTGTTATGGTTGTTGTTGCTGTTGCTGTTTCCACTGTTGCATTGTAAATTCGTAAAACAATAAAGAAATAAATTACTTTCGGCTTGCCGAGCAGCAAGTCCAAGCTCAAGAACTCTTGTTGCAGAGGCGGCCTGAGTGTGAGTCCCCCCATCCCAGACAACCGGCTGGCCGGCCGAGCAGCAGACAAACAAACCCACCGACGGACAGACAAACAAACAGACCATCAGGCAGACAGATGGACAGACAGACCACCTCGATCCTGCGCTTCTCCGCCGGCGAACGAGAACACGACAAAAAGCGTTGAGCGTTGAACGCGGCGAAAAAAATGGCCGGTTGGCCAGCCAGCGCGGCCCCGACGTGTACACCAGCCGCCCCCCGCCTCCCCTCCCCACCCATCGCCCACAACTATCAACAAGCACATAATGTCTGACATGAACTTTGGGGCTGCCGGATCAAGGGTATCGACGTCCGCCCGTCCTGGACTGCGGCGGGGGGCTGGAAATTGCAATTTTAATGCAATTCGTGAGCGTCGTTCGGTCAGCGGCGGCGGCCAACCGGCCAACTGCCAGCCAGCCAATCGTTCAAGTCCAAGAACAATTGGTGAGACCACCCTGATGTTTGGATTGGTGTTGGCCCATCCGCCACCGCCCTCCCCGCCCTTTGCAATGGAAGGCCTCTGGCCCCGTCCGGTCGGGCGGAGGGCGCTGGTGTGTGGGTGTGGGCAATGGGAATGCAGCTCTGGCAGATGGCGAAGTGGTTGGACTCGCTAGAATCACCACAAGCGCAGTGGGGAAACAAACGATCAATGAAGAAAGTCCCAAGCGATTGGATGAGGAAACATTGAAATTTCGCAAAGATTTGCAAGGCAAAGGTTAGGAAATCTTTCTTATATTTTTGATAGTTATTGGGCGAAAATAAGTTTCAGAAATTTTAGGAAAATAGAAATACAAATAAGATGGGAGATACTAAATCGGCTTTCGCTATGTGAATGCCCCAGAGATTGAAAAGAAATACTGAAAACTTGACTCAAGATAATTTTACTAAGAATGCAATATTAATTGAAAGTCTGAAAGCAAAACCGAAGAAATCTGAGGTAAGAACGAATGAGGTGACCTTTCTTGATAAATTTGTACTTTGTCTTCTTTACATTTGAGCTTTTTAAAAAAGAATTAAAAGATTTTTTAGATGAGGTTTCAGATTTAGAGATTTATCCCCACATTGTTTGGATGCTAAAGTCGAGTCAGTCTTTTTCCAATTAATTCAAGCGCATTCTACATTTGACTACCGGTTTAAACTTAATTGCCGTCATGCTTTGATTTATTGCTATGATTTAACTGGGATTCCAACTTTGTTACTAATTTGACGATATTCAGGGCGCATTTGCAAATAAAATTATTACAAATCATTGAATTCAATTCGAAATATCTGACACTTTAATGATTTATAGGCACGACTTCGGCTGCGGCGGAGTTGGAATTAAAAAATCGTTTGATGGGATTTTCTCATTAAGTATTCAGTTTCCCGATATCAGATTCCTTTAATTGTACTTTAAAGGACAGAATAAGAAACTTTTGGGTCTTATAGTCTTCTTAGCAGGCCATAGTTGAGATCATAAAATAATTTAAAGAATCTTGGTGAGCCCCAAAAATCACTGCCCATGAGAGCTCTCCAAAAAGAACGAAAAGGTCGCACTTTAGGACCTCATGAGAGACGAGGGCTCTTGAGATACTCAGCTATGAGAAGACGCTTTAGAACCCCACACAACAAGACCCTACACACACTCTCACCCACACTTAGGAAAGCTTCTTGTTGTCTTTGGCCCCTGGGGGACTTAGCATTTTGTGGCTAAAGACAAAAGCGTTTGGGTCGCGTTGCCAACATGTCTGCCATGACAAGCAAAGCGAAGCGGCCGCGCCAGAAATAAAAACCGCCAGTCAGCCAGCCAGGCGGCAGCGGCAGTGGCAGCGACGCAGCGTCCACTGTCATGAAATGCCAAAATGTCTAGGCTGCGAATGCTACACGGGGCCCCCGAATCGGCAAAGTCCCGCCAACAAAAGCCAATGATTTCAATAATGAACGGTTTTTTTTTGTCTGCAGCGGCGAGTGTGTGTGTGTGTTGCCGCGAGGGTTTAATCTAGATAAACAGACGGCAAGGGGCTCTCCACAAGCAGCACAATCAACAGCCGGGGAAAAAAATACCAACCAAGCTGCCAACAAATGGGGAAAAAAAACCTCAAACAACAGCAATGAAATCAACGAAAAATCAACTTCAAAATGAGACGATCAACGATCGGCAATCGACGGGGGGACTCGCGTCTCGGAGACTCAAACTTGAAATTGTTTCAAGAAATCGTGCGTTCCACCGCCGCCCCCGCAGCCCCGCCCCACAGCGACGCGACGGTCCGGGGGATCAACAATACGTTTTGCGTCTTTTAATGGAATTCTTATCGTGCGGCAAATTATTGTTATTAATTATTTTAAAGCTGTTTATTTCCCCCCTCTCCCCATCCTCCTGTTACCCGCCACAAAATGTGGGTAGAGTCAAATTGCCCAAGGGTCCCGGAGCGACACGCTGTCTGTGGCGATTTGGGGGCCCCAACTGCTGGCCACTTTGATTGCCAGCTTATAAGCATAAATAATTTAATTAAAAAAAATATATTTTTAAATAAACACGTGTGTATGTGTGTGTGTGTGGCTGGGGTTGGCACACCTTAGCGGCGTCCCTGGGTCTGCTAGAAAATCTACGGCATTTCGACTTTGGCGGATTAGCCTGCCCCGCCCGCCCGTCCATCGAATCCAAATGATCTCTGACTGATGTGTGCCGTTCATATTTCATCATATTGCCTTTGTGTTCAACATTAAAGCGATTTAATGTTTCTCTTCTGGTCGGGTTTTTTTTTTGCACAATGTCGAGTATTCATGGCGGTGGCTTTTGGTCTTTGGTGTGGCAAAAAGAAGCCAAGCGTTGCCCGCCTGCCGCTCGGAGTTACAAATTAGAAAAGTCAACAGAGAAATCACCGGCAAGTGGCCCCCAGGACGGCCAAACTAGCTGCCGTTCAGTACGATGGGAGCAGCTATTCAATTTGTACGAAAAAAATCATAACATATAAAATATTATTTCAAATTATAAAAACAAGCAAAAGATTTTAAAAGGACGTGATAATTGCCAGTTTTCTGCTTTGGTTTCCTAACTTAAAATTTTAGTTGTGAAGCTTCAGTTATTTTTTTTTTTCTTCTATATTCTTATCGTATGATTTTTATCCTATTCATATTAATCCTTCCATTTTTTTATGGATTGTGGTTTCAGACATTTTACTTCCTATTTTTTTCATAAGTAGCTTAAAACGCTCTTTCAAAAATCCCGAGAATATTTATTTATTTGTTAAAATTTTTCGCGATTTTTTGCTTTAAAAACCAGCAAACTATCCCAGTGTGCGCATTGCGGGTTGGCTGCTCTGTCGATTTGAAACTGGGCGTTCATTTATCATATTCAATTTCCATGCGTTTATTTTTTTTGCATGCATAAAAAATTTCAGTTTCGGTTGCCATAAATTTTTGTATTTATTTTGAATTTATTTTTTTCTTTCGATTTTTTTTTTGCGGGCAATTTGAAATGCTTGTCAGTTTTGGAGGTTTGCACAAAGTTTTGATAGAAGTCGTTGCAAATTTGATTCACATGTGATTAAAAACTGTGTGGCCGGTCGGCGAGCAAAGATTAAGGTCGAAATTGGTAAACAGAAAGATTCGAAATCGAGGCCAAGAGACCAAAGAACGCACAGAGCCTTGTGGGAAGGTCAATGAGAGGAGGGGATGATTCATTGGGGAATTTTCCATCAAACTGGCGCAACTGTCATCTGGCCAAATTAACATAGTCAACTGCATTCAATTTCAATGCAAATCAAATGACAAACGACCTGCCGGCTGCAGGTTGCTGGCCGAAAACCCAGTTAACCAAAAACGAGTTGCGGATCAGCCGAGCGATGCAAATATGAAATCGAATTCGCTGTTGCCAAGAACACAAATTCGAAGCGATGCTGTTGCCAACTGCAGTTGCTGGCCTAGATGAATTGCATAACAACAACGATAACATAGAAAACTCTTGGCTAAAAATAGTCGACCGTGGCCGGCAAGTTCGTTGCCTAAGTCTTTTGCTTCGCACGCTCTCAGAACCACAGAATTGGCGGCGGCTCGGATGCTTTGGATCGTTTGGTTTATGCCAACAAATTAACAACTTCCTTTCAGCTTTTGACACCCCAAATCGATCCCCAGTCAGCCTGCGGAGTGTGTGTGTGGTCCCCGATCCTCTGCTAATCAGGCCATCAGAGAAAATGAATGCGGGCGAATTTGCGGTTGGCTTATTAGCGACTCTAAATATTTTTTGGCAGCCAACAAATTAGCTCCACTTAGGCGGTCCGACAGAATCTTTCGGAGCACCCAAATTATTTCATTAACTCCGTCTGTTTAACCCTAGAAGTTCGCGATCCACTCGCCCGTTCGAGGAACTTCCCCAGAAAGGAAGCCAAATTAATCGTTTGAGAAATTATCAAGAATCGCGAGGACTTTTAATCGGTGTTTTCAAAGTGATAACCAAAACTCGAGAGTCTTAAAAGTTCCTGAAGGCTCTAAAGATACCAATAGAAATTAATGAAATCGAAATTCGAAGGCTAAACAAAAATCAGATTCACTCTACTGAAAAATATAAATTTAACTTTCCATTAAAGAAAATTCTTTCTTAAAAGAGGATGAACACATTCGCTATAAAGTCTTAGGAGCAAATTTCGACCCTTAAAAATTAGTTGCATTCATTGAAAGGCTTCCCAGTCTTACAGACTGAAAGGATATAGCCAACGCAACCTCCAGTTCTTAGTGGGTTAATTGAGAACTGAAGAAACATCCCAAAGTGTCTATGCGCACACCTCGGCTGTGCGAAGGGAACTGCAAGGGGCGGGCGGCAGTCAGCGGAGCCAGCATATAAAAAATCATATAAAAAATCGTTAATAAATTTTGGACCGGCGACGGACACACAACCGAGACCCCTTTTATTGTGGTGAGACGAGGGAACCCACAGAGACACAAAACCGACAGGCAGACTGGCGGGCGGACCGAGATCGGGACCGACTGGCCGGCCGGCTGAGTCGACTCGGCGATCGGCCGGTTCGAGGTCCCAGGCAGCGAGATAATCTAAAGTAAAACTCGTGGGGCATAAATAAAAAAGAAATTACTTAATTTCTTAATAATGTTGTGTTGTTGTGGCTGCCGTCGTCGTCGTTTTTGTTGTTGTTGCTGTTTCGACAACTTTTTTATAATCCTTTTAGGCCAACTCGCTGGCTGCTCGCCGTTGCCGTTGCTGTCTGTGTGCACTGTGAGAAATCAATGGGTGCTTTCATTAATCGACACCGTCCACACACACACACGCACACCACACTCGACCATCCTCGGTGGCTGTAGCTGGCGGCAATTGCGTGGATACAAATCGCCTGCCAACCTCTGCCTGCCCGCAACATCGGTGGTGGCCGCTGCCGGGGACCGCAGTGTTTTACTTTCTGTTGAAATGAAATCTTTATTTCCTTTCGTGACTATAATTAATAATTTTCGTGGAGCCCACGCCAGCTGCGTGAGCTGGCCGGGGCAGGCGCTCCCATCAGCAGCAGCGGCAGGCCAATCAAACGGTTTTTGGGTAACCAACCACACACGCTGCCAGCAGGCACTGCCACTGACGCTGATGAGGTTGCCCGTCTCGGCCATGAGTCAAGGCAGGGCTCTGCCCAGCTCGGTTGGTTATCACACAGCCTTCAAAAAAGAAAGAACATCGAAAGAGAAACAAAAATGTTAATGCCTGCAAATTGCCGGGGAGTCCAGGGAGGCTTGCGAAAGGCGAACCGGCCGACTGGCTGGCTGGCTGGTTGCCTTGGTGGCCAGCCTGTCTCCCGAGTTTTGGCTGTGCTGCACTTGCGGTTGGCCTAATGATTCAGTCGCGCAAGTCGGGGCTGTAAATCACTTGCTAATTAGCAGGACAAAGCTGCGTTTTCAGGAACGAGAAGTTTAAGGAAACAAAGTTACTTTCTTTCGAATTAAAAATATCCCCTTCACCCCACAATCAAAGGAAGATTAATTGTGCCATTGGGAATTTAAGAGGGAGAGTTTAAGAAGTCCCGGGTTTTTGCTGTTTCCCAGCAGCTTCTCGGAGAAATAATTAAACTAACGTAGAAAGTTGAGTTCTTGAGATCTGAAGTAAAGAAAAGCCGAAAAACATTTGATGCCTTTGTGATTACATTATTCAATACTCTCATAAGTTTCACAGACTCACTTCTTTAAATATAGAAAGTAGGTCAGATCGAGTGGATCCTTCAATAGCCGAAACCATAACTAGTCATGTAATTTATCCAAATTATCTAAAAGCTTAGAAGACTTTGCTGCATCTGAAGAATTCCCAATGCAGTTTGATCACTCAACTCTATCTCGCTCTATCTCTCATTTTCCATAAGCCATAGACCATAAATATATTTTTCTAGTTCCTCTAAAACACCCTTGGGCTATCTAAAGAATTCTTCAGAAATTCCCGAAACGAATCTCTTTGTAAGCCAAGTTCGTTGCCTAAGTCTTTCGCCAGCTACGACAAATAAGAAACCAAAAGCCATCGTTGCTGTGGCCATCAAAATATTCACTTTCGACTGTATCTAAAATTGTCTAACCATCATACCTCCCTCCTCTCTGTTGCTCCCTCAACAGCCAACAAACAAGCCTGAAATTCCTTTCATTTGTTTTTGCTCACTTTTCGCGTCAGCTTCGTTTTCTTCTTCTTCTGTGCTTTGTTTTTGGCGAAGAATTAATGTCTTGCGATAGCAAATTTAATTTATTACGATAATTTTTCATTTTTGTCAACGGCAACAACAACAACAACACCGACAACGCCGGCCAGCAGACAGGCAGCCAAACTGGCACGTAGACCACCGAACAAAACTCGCCTCATCGCCAACTCGAGGGGGCCCCCGAGCGAAAGAAGATCCATGGAAATTTGAGCGGGGATGCGACGCGACTGGCCAGGTGAGTGGAATGCCCGTGTGTGCGTGGGGCTGTGGTGCGATAAGCACGACTAATAATGGCTAATAAGCCATTAAAAAGGCATAAATTGTTTTGTTAGCACTTTTAATAAATTCCACACGAAATTGTTCCACTTGCTGGCCCTGTCACCTCGGCTTGGGCAGAAGGGAACTTCCTTCTCGTTTTGCGTTTTTTTTTTTTAAATTTATGTTAATGGAGACTCAGCTACAAATTGCACGGACTCTGGATAAGCAGGCGGGGGAAGACTCTTCGCCTTGGCCTTGCATGTGGGAGTGCAAAGAATCGAAGGAGATGAACCGAAAAAAAAGAGTTCGTTCGGTTTTTGTTTTGTAAATTTTAATTGTCGCTGGAGTGGCAGTCACTCCGTCGCGGAGGCTGCCGGGATTATCTTTGTATCTTTGGACAGCTGAGCTCCCCGCTGCAGGCTGCTCCTGCCGCGCGCCTGGCCAATCACATTCTGTCGGCGTTTCAGTCTTTGTTGTGGGGCTGCTGTGACTGCGTTTTTTGTTTTTTTAATCGATTGTTCATTGTTTTGTTGATGGTTGCTGGTTGCTGTTGTTGTCGCTGGCTTTTTATTATTTCGACATTTTAAACGAACCTGAAATTTATGAGAAAAACAAAAGAAAATTTGGCCCACCAACAGTCCGAGCTCTGTATATAAATTGGCGATTCTCCCTTTCATACCTGGGCCGTCTCAATTTGTTGGCAATCAGACGGTCGCAGCCATAAGCCCGCGGCCTGCAATAAACTTGGCTTTTAATTGCCAATTCGCACTCAATTTCTAGACGCCATCAACGGTCAGCGAACGAATTCAAAATCGCATTAATTTTCTCATATAATGAAGCTTGTCACAGGCCTAAAGATGATCAGACTGATTTGGCGAGGCCTGAATAACCCAACTGGCCTTGTTGAGAGTAAAAACCGAAAGGCCTTTTTCAGATTTATTTCATTTCAATAAGGAAGTAAGGAAATCTTCCAACCAAAAGAATTCGCATACTAGAAATGAAGTCGCCTGATGATGTTCCCAAAAAAAACCAAACCTGCTGGATGCTTGTTGGCCATAATGACCGATTTTGTAGCGGAGATTTACTGTCTGGTTATTTTTAGACCGTCTGCCCACACACTCGCGCCTCACGGAGACGGTTTGTCTAGGAAACTAAACGCATTTGGCAAGATTTGTGGCCCCCAAAACGAATTCCGTGTGGTGGTGCCGGCTTGGCTGATTTGGTCAGACGACACGACGCGACCCCGCCAACAAAAAAACGCCGCTTCATCATCAACAGCAACAATGGAAGCCCCGCTCAATGGCCAGGGAAAAGAAAAAAGTGTATGATTTTGACAAATGTTGAATATGCGACAGCTGTTTACCAATCACGTCCATTAGCTGTACAAATAAGTGGACAAACAGCAACAGCAACAACAACAATGACACCGAAGATTGGAAGTTGTTCGATTGACAAATGAAAGCCGCCCCGTCTTATCGACTGGGTGTGACAGAGAGCTTAATTGCGGGGCCAAAAAGAATGAGAAAATGATGGCCAGAGTGGTGGGGTGAGGGGCCTAATTGATCAATAACAATGGGTCAACGTCATCGAAAGTAAACAACAAGAACGGCGAACGCAGCAGCAGCAACGGCAACATTTGAATTGCTGGTGAAATTGCAAGGCGATGAGCTCAACTCGCTAAGCGCGGCGCAATCTTCGATTCAGTGAGCATAACAAGCCATAAAAATCTGATCGGATTTTGCATTAAACAGTAAACAACTCTGAGTTGTGTGTTGTTTACAACCAAATCCCCACGAGGGGGCGGTGCGCGGGCCCCGATGGGCGACAAATGCGCAAAAAGCCAAACGAACCCGGCAGACAGCCAAGCGCCGCTAAGTCCCAACTACCCGGAGCATGAGGGAGCGACTAACAAAAGTGACTAACCCTCGAGCGAGCGGGGCCGGCCAAGCGAAAGACTCAGGCAACAAACTCGCCCCGGAATCCTCTGTTGATAAGCCGATCAGCGCAGCGAGAGAGTGGAAGGGGGAACGGCGTATCTTATCGATCCAATCAATCTTTGTTGTTTTTAAACACGTTTCATTAAAATTAATTTTTTTTTATTTATTAAGCAAAAGTTTGTGGCCGCTGCTGTTGTTGGTTTTTATGGTCTTCTGGGTGCCCAGAGGGGGAGCAACACCTGCTGTGACGTGCGACCAACATTTCCATACCAACAATCTCACCTACCGGCCCTCCCCTCCCTCTTTGTTGCTTCTCTACTGCCTCTCCGTGTACTCGCGTTGTTGTTGTTGTTGCCATTATCATATGATATCATCACCCGAAATTCCTCGCTCGCAAATAAATCCTCCATCTAAATAAATTAAGAATTCCTCTTCATTCTCCCGTCTGCTGCTTGGTGTTCTTTTTTTGTCTCTGTAGGGAACTGAGAACTTTGTGGTTCTATTGGTTGAGTAGGGGGTGAGAGGGGGGAGACGACACGCCCCGCTGCTTTAGCGGCATCGTAAAATATTAATTAATTAGCTTAAGACCCGAGTTAGAAAGCGTGAGCACAGATGGACACCCAAACAGGCCGACGGGCTGACGGACAGTTGACCAGACAGAGCTCATTTCATTTCTCCACAAGGCAACGGACACAACACACACAGTGACAACTTGATAATCGTCTCCTTTTGATAGTTAAATTCGATAAGCTTTGCCATTAATTTCCATTGTATTTGTTCAACGACAACAGCAACAGCAACAACAACAACAACAGCAGCAGCAGCAACAAAGCAAACCAAAGCCCCAAAAAGTCAATCAAGTTGAACTTTATGAGCGTGGCTGTTTTGTGCTTAATTCTGTTGGGTGTTTATCGTTGTTGTTGTTGTTGTTCTCTACACTTGCTTTTGAAGAAGTTGTTAAAGTTCTGTTGTTGTTGTTGGCAGCTACACAATGACAAAGTTGATGAGAACCGAAAGAGAGAAGGAGAAACGCGCAGTCCGTTTCGAATTTATAGAAGATTTAATTTGGTCGATAAGACAATTTTATTTTTATGCCATGATTTAATTTTATTTTTTTTTTTTTTGTGATTCGTTTCGGTCTCTTTTTGGCCACAATGGAGTTTTATGCGCCATAAACTTGTTTGTTTCGTTTGATAATTTTTCGTTGCTTTATTGAGAAATTAGCGCAGCTAACTTGCAATGATTTGTTAGTTGGCCGTTGCCCGTTGGCCGTTTCATGTTTCAAGTGAGCAGCCATAAATCGCGATTGTTTATATTCTCTCAATGCATATTTACCATAGCCGTTGACATGCGTCACCACGGGGCGTATGAGTAATAAAAACGAGTAAAATAAAATCGAATAAAATCCACACACATTTCAATTAGCCAAAGAAATAAGGAAATGAATTGCAATGCAAAACGCCCACCAATCGGCCAGACACATCGACTAGACGGCATTTCTATTTGGCTTTTTTTGCTCTGCTCGTGCGTTTTGTGGAGCGGAAATTTATGGCCAGTTTTACGAGCTTTGGCTTCGCAGTCGAAGCGGGAAATATTCAACAATTCTTATTCTCTTTATTTTTTTTTTTT